>JAUESR010000038.1:0-34811 GCA_030914345.1 Drosophila koepferae
GATGTAGTTGCCACATTGTTTCAGTTTTAACGATCTGAACATGTTAAGGACAAACAAACTTCAGAAAGGCAGTAAACGCTATGCCTTTTTTAAATTAAACTTTAGTAAATTAGAAAAGTTCGATTAAAGGTCAGCAAATGCAAAAAACATCACACACAGTTAAAATATTTTCAAATTGACAATTTGTCCGGCAGCACCACATGGGTTGTTCTAGGGTTTTATGTCTCTCCAAAATTTCGATGTATTGAGGTATCGATACGCGTGTCTTATAAATCAGCTGCCGTCTCGGTTGTATCTGCGGTTTTTGCATAACAAAATCTCTAAATTATCTTTAAATCCCAAGAAAGAAAGAAAGGAGCAGTCCAAAAATTGCTGAAACGAAATCGTAAAGCGATAACGTAGAGTACTTTTAAAAAGAGCAACAACAAAAAGTAAAAAGAGAGTAATGGGTCAATACAACGGCGTCGCAGCGGAAAAACGTGAGAATTCTGCGGGTCGGCGATGCTGGAGTTGGCAAAACGTCCGTTAATATTGTCCCTGGTCAGCGAGGAGTACCCCGAGGAGGTGCCGCCTCGTGCCGAAGAGATCACAATTCCAGCGAACGTTACTCCCGAACAGGTGCCCACCAATATCGTAGACTTTCGAGCGTTGAGCAATCGGATGACGCACTGGCCGCCGAGATAACAAAGCGCACGTCGTGTGCATTGTATACGCCGTGGACGATGACGACTCGCTTGACCGAATAACATCTCATTGGCTACCGCTAGTCCGCTCCACCTGGCAGCAGCAGTAGCAGCTCAAACACAGACGGCGAGCCTGATGTGGCCCGCAAGCCAATTGTCTTAGTTGGCAACAAAATTGATTTGATCGAGTATTCGACCATCGATAATGTCTTAGCCATCATGGAGGACTATCCGGAGATTGAAAGCTGTGTCGAATGCTCCGCTAAAACTCTGCACATATTTCCGAAATGTTCTACTACGCACAAAAGGCGGTACTGCATCCCACCTCACGCTCTACATCATGGAGGAGCAAAATGTAAGCCAGATTAGTTAAAGATAATTCAAAAATCAGCGTTTGCCGCTACAAGGAGAAGCTACACATTAAAATATATGCTAGACATATTCCTATCAAGTTTCGAAGCTTGACTCTAGACATGTCTGAATATTTCATTGGCTTTTAATCTCACCCAATGGAAGAACTAAAAACCGAAGGCTTGATTAGTCGTAAAATTTTTCGGTAAGTAAACCAAATAATTTCCCACTCAGATCTCCTGCTGTCTACCCCTTAAATATAATTTATACTAGTCCGAATTCCTTGCAATCACTTAAAGACCAGATTAGTGGAATTTTAATTTGTCTGAATTTTTAGGAAGTTCAATCATGGATGACCAAAAACTAACCTTAGGTGATGAGGTTTTTTGATTGTCCACATCTTCCAGCTCCTCTAATTGGCGTAGTTATAAAATAATACAGATGTATATTTTTTATAATTATCTGAAGATAATTTTTCTTTCCAACTCATTTTCAGTTGACGCCTGCCTGCAAGAAGTCGCTGGTGTGCGCATATTCAAGATATGCGATATTGATAGCGACAATCTGCTAAATGATTACGAGCTAAACCTCTTTCAGAGGCGTTGCTTCAATACGCCGCTGCAAGCCACAAATATTGGATGAGGTGAAATCCGTGATACAGAAAAACGTGCCGGATGGCATCTACAATGATGCTGTGACGCTGCAGGGATTTCTCTTTCTGCACTGCCTTTTCATACAGCGTGGACGCAATGAGACAACGTGGGCGGTGCTGCGGCGATTTGGCTACAACGATCAGTTAGAAATGTGCAAGGAGTATTTGCGGCCGTCGCTGAAGATTCCGCCGGGCAGCAGCACGGAGTTGTCGCATCGCGGTCAACAGTTTTTGATTGCGGTCTTTGAGCGTTACGATCGCGACGGCGATGGCGCACTGTCGCCGGAGGAGCACAAAATGCTATTCAGCACATGTCCAACGGCGCCGTGGTCCTACTCGACGGACATACGCAAATCGTGCCCGACCAATGACAAAGGGCTGGGGTGACGCTGCATGGTTGGCTGTGCCGCTGGACGCTGATGACCCTGATCGACGTGGTCAAAACCATGGAGTATCTGGCCTATTTGGGCTTCAATGTACATGAGAACGACAGCCAACTGGTGGCCATCCATGTGACGCGCGAGCGTCGCATCGATCTTGCCAAGCGGCAGAGCAGTCGCTCCGTGTACAAGTGCCACGTGATCGGCCCCAAGGGCTCAGGCAAGACCGGACTGTGTCGTGGCTTCCTCATCGACGATATGAGCAAACTGCTGGGCAAAGAGTTCAAGACGAATGTGGTTCACTGCATCAATTCGGTGCAGGTCTATGGCCAGGAGAAGCATTTAATATTACGCGACATCGATGTGCGGCATGCGCTCGAATCCGCTGCAGCCGCAGGAGGTCAACTGCGACGTGGCCTGTCTCGTGTACGATTCCTCTAATTCCGCGCTCCTTTGAGTATGTAGCCCGCATCTACATTAAATACTTTGCGGAGAGCAAATACCCGTCATGATTGTTGGCACCAAGTGCGATCTCGAAGAACGTCGCCAGGACTATCTAATGCAGCCGGCTGAGTTTTGCGAGAAATACAAGCTGTTGCCACCTCATCTTTTCAGCCTTAAGACCAACAAAAAGGAGCTCTACACAAAGCTGGCAACCAATGGCAAGCCTTTCCGTGAGTATTCGAATGCTTTTCCATTTGGGTTGCGGTCATTAAGGGTCACTTTGGGACATTGGGTCAACACTGATCATTTGGGCATTTGGCATAGTTTGACGATATTCGGATTAATGGCTATATACATTTATTACTTTATTATCTTATTTCCTTCCCTCCCAATTACCCTCTACGTTATTGTTTGGTGTTCATGTTATGTTTTGTTGATGTATTTTGCATCCTTAATGCTTATGGACTCTGCTGCTCTGCTCGCCTTGGATTTTTGCCGTGCTGCTGCTGTTACTCCGTAGGCGCTTTCAAGCCGCATGGATACTGTTCTACAAGCACAGGTTGGTACAGCTTGTGGAATCGGCGTAAGTGTTACCCATCTAAATGAATATTTACTTAATGTTGTCTGGGTTCTTTACTGTATTCCTAACATGCGATGCGTTCAGTTTAATCCCCACGCACTCATACACCTAACACACGCTTTACAAATGTGTTGTACTGAGTTTCTTAATCCCCTACTCAATTCTGTTTAATTTCTATATCTGATAATTAATTTATTTACCACATTTGCCTAGGTACTTGCGACAATTCGGTCTGATGACTGAGGATCCGAAAGTTTGGCTTAAAGCCGGCCTGGGCGTAGCCGCTGCCACGGTGCTGGGGTTCATAGTTCTAAAGGCGATAAGTGCAACTGGAACGCATTCGCGTTAAGGATTTTCAGCACAGACTAAAACTGCCAGGAGGACACCCACAACACAAACATATGTTTAGAAATTGATGTAATTTATGTTAATAATGTATAACGTTACATTATCAAAATTCTTGTTTAAATTCCGTGTGAAACTATTGAAGTGGGTTGATAAAGAAAGATTTCCCATATTCATGTCCAAAATTTAGTGTACATAATTTAAGCTGCCCCCACAGACAATGGATAGGCGAGAGAGAGTATTGCAGGGTACAGGGATTGCACACAAATATGCATACATATATAGTATATAAATTATATAAACCTAGCTCTGTACTCTCTCATATTAGTTTACAATCATATATTTATGTCCATTAGCAATCGTATATCTAACTCTCACGCATTCAATGCTGTGATTAAGACCGTATCTAACTAGCCGTTCTATATATCCCATACTATATATAGCCTATATACACACATTATTCACTTAGCGCCAACAACACTTGTAAATACGCGCAAATCCCCAATGAGCAATAAAATCTATTTAAATATTTACTTTAATCTTAACGTACTTAACGTATTTATAAAAGTTATCATAAGAATTATAATTTGTCCGTGTATTTGATTAGTTCTTAATCGCGTTCACTGCCGCCGCTGTGGGCGACATGCAATTACCGTCGGGATAACGCTTCTGGAATTGGGTAATTAGCTCGGGGTCGACTAGCCGAATGCCATCCAGCTGATTGCCCAGCGTTATCCAGTTGGGCTGAATGTTGTGCGGTCGACCAAAGAGCTCTATTTTGCGGGTGCCTGGACTTAGGCGTTCAATGATGCCGTAGATCTCGTCAGGCTTGTGACTGGTGGCGCGCACCTCGGCTACAATTACGTCACAGTCGAGGCCGCGATTCAGATTTGTTGGATTGCCCTTCATGCCGACAGACAATGCTCCTTGCCGTGATTCAACACCAGTGGACCAGTGCGGCCAGTGCGTATTATGCGTTGGCAGCTGATTCGTTTTCACCCAGATCAGCTCCATCGACACGTTCGTAGCCCCAAAGCTTTAAGCAATCACGGCCCAGTTCCATGGCACGCCCCGTTACCCATAGGAATATCAGACCTTCTTCCTGCAGTGCAGGAATGCCCAGGGCCCGCATCTCGTCGTCCGACATGGTGCCGTACGGCAGTTCCATATGTATGTCCCATGGCGGATCCGCCATGACCACAGCGAATTTACCAGCACCGTCATGTCTAAAAATCGTAGATCGCACTGAATCCACTGTGGCGGATAGAGAGTGCAACTGGAATCGATGCTGCGCTTCATGCTAAGCTTGGTCTTTACATCCGTCGGTTTGTTCGTGTTGATGTGCGGCAGTGTGTCCACCTCGTAGTGCACGTACTTGCAGGTGGCATGTGGAAACAGGTGTTCAGGAAACTACAATCGCCGAGTGACTCGTCTGTATGGGATTGGATGATTTTCTTAAAGTGCAGCTTTGTGCATTTGTCCGAGTCGCCAGAGGACTCGCTGTCATCTGTGGACCCTTGCGAGTCGCCCTCACAGTGTTTAGGCTCTCTGCAATGATTTCGCCATCTTCGGCATCCTCGGAAATTTAGCTTGACTAGCTGCTGCTATTGGAAATGGCCCCATCGGCAGAGACGGCATTACGCAGTTCTTTTCTCCTCACGGCGCTCCAGTTTTCTTTTTGGCTGCCATTTCGTTAGCTACCTGCTGAGCCTTAAGACACTCGATTTTGGTGCCGTGCTGAGCAAATTCCATGACTTGTGCACCGCCGTGAGACTTAAACTTCTCAGCTACAGAGCGCTCCTTGGCCGTGGGTTTGGTCAGCAGTTCGAGTATCTCCTCGCCGACCTGCTTGCTTTGCTTCTCGCGTGTGGAGGGCAGGGACAATAGCATCATGATATCGTCTGATGCATCCAGACTGGTTGACTCTTTGCGTGCGTTTCCTGAATCCACTGTTTTTGGATTTGCGTTCAGGTCGCTCTGCATCGTTCGCTTCATCCTGCTCAGATTCCACTGATGGTTATATTATGTTAATTTCAAATATTTCAAATTATGAACAAGCAATTGCTTACGCTTTCGCTTGGCATCTGTTCTTCATTCTGCTGCAACTGTCATTGATATCATCGAAGATCTCCTGTAGCTCCTTCGTTTGCACGGATATCACTTCGTAGCCCGCCTCTGTACCGATTGTGACATTTCTAATACCAATTGCCCCTTGATTGGCCAGCTTTCCTAGAATAAGTTTACCATTTCCATCGTTGGCGGCTTATCCATAAGGCAGCCAACCTTGTCGACCACTTGCGTCGAGACAATGGGTAGCACTAGAGTGGAGGCACTGAGTGTTTGGAGTACAGCTTTCTGTACGTCCACATCGGCTTCAACTAAAAACAATTAATTCGAATATATATTTTATAAGCTCATATATCTACTTGTTGCCGGCTCGGCACTTACCGAGCTCTTTTTTTGGGTTGGATTGGTCCTCTTGCTTGTCTGACAGTATATCGAAGCGTTCCTTTTTGCGCTTTTCCAGCTTTTCACGCAGAGTATGCGCTTTGTTTTGAGTGACTTTATGTCCCACGCATCGGCCATTATTTGTAAGTTTTTTTTTGCGACGCCGGAAAATTCGTTGTTTACATTAATTATTGACGGAAGAGACTGTTGATGCCATACCAGATATAGTTATCGATACGATTTAGTGTTGGTAAATTTTGTGAGTACTCTGTTATTACTATGGAAGCTACAGTAATTTCATTCCAATTAAACAACTCTTTATTCAAACTGTATTCTTATTTCAGCC
The DNA here is from genome assembly GCA_030914345.1 of Drosophila koepferae. Taxonomy (NCBI): domain Eukaryota; kingdom Metazoa; phylum Arthropoda; class Insecta; order Diptera; family Drosophilidae; genus Drosophila; species Drosophila koepferae. The sequence goes on from JAUESR010000038.1 coordinate 6,230, forward strand.
TACTTCTTTAATTAAAATATTAGAATTAAAAAATAATAGATATATTGTATTGCTAAAAAGTATTTACATTCATGAAAATTTATTTTGTGTCGTTTTAGTAAAAGTAATTTGTGGTCACTGTTAACAACATTTGAGTAAATGTTAAGTTGTGATTGTTGTCTATGTGTTAGTCTGTTGATGTTAGTATGTGTTTGCCTGAATGAGTGGCGAACATCGTATATTGTTCCGCGATTTTTTGGTGAATAAATCGTGGTAAATAAAATAAATAATACATGAGAGAGTTTTTATGTTATAAATTAAACGCTGTGGACTCAAATTCAAATTTAAAGTTGTGAAAGGTGCTGTTGATGTTGCTCTTCCTACTGCCAATGTGCTTTCCTTTACATACATTTCAGTATATATGTATGTATGTATATATATTCATATATACAGACGCACACACATGTACGCACACACACTCGCATGCAATTGGTGGGCCTTTTGTTTCCTTTTGTTTATGCGCGCATAGGAGAGCATAAAATGCGCGAATAAACACACGAACAAGTCTAACACGGACACAATATTTGCAAAAACCGCCAACGTTGTTTGAGTGCTCGTGCTCGTGCTCGTATCTGAATATGTGTGTGATTGTATGTGGGGGAGTGCGCACATTGTTATTGCTGCCGCTTGCGCTCTTGACGCGCCCCAGCAACGGATTTGCTGCTCACATGAATTTCTCTCTTTCACCTCTCTTCTCGCCTCCACTCAACTCTGGCTTCAGCATGCGAATCGAGTGACTGTGAGAAATTTATAACGCGACATTTGCACGGCTACTTTGGAGCATGACGGTTGTTTCGGGCTCTCCAACGGCAAATAACAGACAGCGTGTACGTGCAGCAAGTATATCTCTAAGCTGCTCCGGGAAATCAGTAAAATTCTTTAACAGATTCATATTGGGTACCCGTAGAAAATCGTGTTATTGATTCTGTGAGTGAGCGTACGTGTGTGTTTTGTAGTGTATGTGAGTGTGATTTTGCAGTTGCAATTGTACTCGGCTCTCTGCTTTTGCCTATTCCGTGCTCCCCTCCCCTATTGCTCGGCTTGCTTCTGGGTCTTGGATGCGTCGTGATTCTGTGTATACTACGAAGCGCATCTTTTTGAACATTAGCCGCGAGCAGCACAGTGGGCAGCCAGCAGTTGGCGCGGCCCCATAGCAGCAGCCGCCCAATCGCTGCAGCGGAAAATATAAATTCTTAACTATTAAATACATGTACATATACATATGTATGTATACATATGTATGTATGCTTTTGTGGGTGTGTGACAAATGAACAAAAGTTTGCCTCGCTTCAAACGCTAAATTCGAGTGAATTTAGATATATTATACGTAACGTGAAATGGAATTTATGTGAAACAACATTTTTTGCTAGATTCATAATGTGCAACAGAAATTAACAGCAAACACACAACATCCAAAGAAACAACAATAGAAAACAATAGCAACAATAATACAAAATCACCATGAAGATGGTGGACAAATCGTCAAAATTGATGGATAAATATGTAGCCAGTGGCAGCGGCGGTGGCACAGCCTCAGCATCAGCGTCGGCAACAGCTAGCGTAGCTGCCGCTGGCGCTGCATCGGTAAATACGGCAAGCTCGGCCAGCGGCCTATGTGGCGGCGGTGTTATCGGCGGCTACGGCGCTGGCAGCAGCAAGCAGCAATATGACGAGCAACGGACAGAAGCCGGTGCCTATGAAACTTTTCGCCGCCTGGGAAGTCGATCGAACGCCACCCAATTGTATACCAAGGTGAGTGTGCAAGAGAAACATTTACATAATATGCAATTGATAAACAGCAAGTGTGTGAGAGATAGAGAGAGAGAGAGAGAGAGCGAGAGAGAGAGAGAGAGAGAGAGAGGAACGAGAACGAGAAATGCTTTACGATGCTTTCTTTTGCTAATTTATTTTTCTATACACTTTGAGCATCTGTAATTTAATTACATTCTACCATCTAGTATATCATTGGCTAGGAATATACAAAACATTTCCCAAATTCAAAATTCTGTTAATTATAATTGTCATTCATATATTTGCATTTGTATATATGTAGATATAAGAAAGAACAATATGTTTTGTTGCTATGCAAAATTATTTAATAGTATACTAACTTGAAAACATAGTGGGGCAAAGCTAACTTAATAAAGATTAAATTTGATAAAAAAAAAATAAAAAAATTTAAAAATAATTAACGATATACGTATGTATATATTATCGACGTATTTAAGATATTGTTTTTATCGATATTGCCTTTTTCTTATAGGAATAAAATTCTTTAAATTAAAATATACCACATATATGTATAACCATACCTTTATATATTATATAAAGATTTATTTATACATTATCTTTATGTACAGGGTATTTAATAGTCTGGACTTTGTAAAATTTGTTAAACTTTTGTGTTTCTTGCACTTGTTTCTATTTTATTTCCATTTGTAAACAGCAACAATAATTGCACAACAATTGCATTGTTGTTACTGTTGTTGGCTCATCTTTTGACTTGACATTCGTGTGCATATATATACATATATAGATAAATACATAAATACATATACATATATACATGAGTTGATGTCTGTGCTAGTAACCCTAATGTGAGATTAGAGATTTTTAGTTTAATAATAAATTTTTTATTTGCCATTCATTCGCGTGAGTCACACGCGAAATATAAAACAAAAATTTGCAAATTGTGGCGCATGTTTACCCATAGATAAGCTATAAGAAGAATATGCTTATAATTTCGAAAAACCCAACATCATTTCCACGAATCGTCATTTATCAGACTTGTTTTTTATTGTAATCGATACATGTGCTTCAATTATTATTGGACCGACAGCATCAATTGAAATTTCCATATTTTGGAGCTACTTGTAAACGGTTTAACTGCGCAGTATATATATATATACGTTTGTTATTTGTATATTGTGTGCGTTTAGTTGGGAAGATATTATTTTATTTATTTACTGTCTCTTTTAATATTATAATAATGTCAGCTCAAATGTTCAATTTAATCATATAAATATGCATATTAGATAAATTGTCTGCATACAAAAATAGGGTATTTCATGGCCAGACACTCAGCAAGTATAAATTTTAGATTTGCCCCCTTTTGCTTTTTGTTTGTTTTATCTCAAACCGAAGAAAGGTCAAACACCGATGCGACTCTGGCTTGAGCTAAATTTATTTGGATTTTGTTTTATTTTTATTTTTTTGGGAGCCCGTCTGTTGTTTGTTTATAATTATGCGTTCGCTTGCCTCCCGCCTGAGATGAGACAGTTTACGTAAACAAATTTTTGTTATCAGCTTCCACTGACATTTGGGAAGCGTGAAAGCACACAGTTTTCCGTAAGGGTCAACATGCTTGTGAGTAGCGACCTTTTCCCTCCTTCATCATCATCATATTGGCAACAGCTACAACAACTTGTTATATTTTTTTTTATGCGAATCACTTTTTATCTGCGGCACGTACGGCATTATGGCCTGGTATTAGGGCACACGCGGCATTAACGCAACAAATCGTTACTTTGCCTCTGATTGACCAAAAGTACGTGCACAGCCCAGCCTGATGGCTAGACTGGGACTGGACTAGACTTGCCGGAGACTTGCTTTGCATTAAATTCACATCAAATGTTTTGCTAGTGCTGATTATCGCGGCGATGCAAAATTCAGGCGAACAGCAGCTTGAGATTAACTTTATATATTGAATTTATATTGAATTTGTAAAAAAAATTTATACATATAGTTAATATACATATATGCATGGGAAAATGAAAATATATTAGGTAGGTAAATTTTGAATTTCATAGTATTTTATTAATTTGAGATAATTATGTACGAGTTAGTGTGAAAATTAGTCTGAAATAGAATCTGTTTTCTGCATTTAAATTATATAATTAGTGCAAATCATATAGATGGGTGTTAATATAAATCAAAAGATAACCGATTTTGCTCGAAATATAAAATCTATGTAAATCATATAGAAAGCCAATATACATATATATACATATAAAACTCTGGCTCTTTTGAAATATGATGAACTAAAGTCGAATGCTCATTATTCTCAGAGATAACCAGATATCAAATATCACAAGCCTCAGAGCAAACGAGGGCAGCAAAGTCATAAATTAGATTAATATAAGCATGTAAATTTTGTTATTTTGACATTTAGAATAATAAATAAAAATTGAGAAAAATAATTTGCAATTATAATTCTAAACGAAAAGCCGTTATTAAAAATAACGATGATATGCATTGTCTTGTATAACTTAAAAACGTTCTCTATACCTTAGAATCGTTTATGATTTATAATATTTATTAAGAAATTTAAGCAGTATAGAAAATATTCATGAACAAGTCTAGTTCTAATAATCTTTATTTACGCAACATAGTTTCCAACGTATTTATATACAATTCAGATAATCTATGTAATTATATACGTCTTTGGGTTATCGTTGGACGACAAACAAGCAAACAATATAGATTAGGGTAAAGTGTCAATTTGGGCTAGGTCCGACTCGTGCGCACTTTAAATTTATGCTCAATTCTATCTCTAAATCGTCACAATTATTTCTAAGCAATTTGTGTAAACAAAATTCTTTCGAGCACATGACAGATCAACAATCCGCAATCCGAAATCTGCAATCTTAAATATGCTGTGTGTATATATTGGCTCTCATGTATATATTTATAATATCGCAAATACGAAAAATACACATGTAGTATATAGATTTTTGCTGGGCTCTCTCTGTGTCTGTGTGTGTGTGTGCTTAAAAATAGAGCACCTGGCGACAAGTTTTTGATAAACTCTCTGAATAACAGCTTTTTCTTTACTAAATGTGAATTTGTAAACTTGCGGCAATGCTTTTACGAGAAATTAATTGAACGCCAGCAGCCAAGGCGCAATTAGCTGAATGACATACTTATTTTGTAGACACTTTTTTTTTTATATTTCTCTATGTAACTGAGCAGAGCTGCAAGTTGAATTTAAACAACTGTTGTTTTAATTCAAATACTCTTCAAAACGCGATTGTGCAAGCTAAAAGAGCTCAAATGACAACAGAAATTGGAAAAATTCCATTCAGCACGGTGGAAAATTCAAGAAAAACAGTTTGAGTTTACAACTGTTTTATAGCTCTATAAAACAATGATAATTATTTAATTTAAAAATATTGTCACAGAATTTTTTGTAAAGCTTAAGGAAAAATCTTTGATGTAGCAAAAAATATATACATATATTTATATAAATATATAATAATAAACAAAGCTAAAATATACATATATGTATACATAAAAGATGAATATATAGAAAATTCATATTTATGTATATTATTGCTTTTTATATATATATACTTTGCGCAGCTTATTCCTATAAAAATTTAGCATTTACAATAAATTATTGAAAGATCACATTAAACATTTCGTAAGAGTATTTTCAATTCATTTATTCGAAGATTAATTTCTTTTCTAAATTTTGTTTTATTTGTGCGCATGTTGCCCACCAAAATTTAGCCTTGAACTTTTTGTTTGTTTTTAACAACAAAAACAAGAACAAAATAGAGACACACAGATACATAAAACTCTTTGCTAGTGTGTGTATCTGTGTGAGTTCTCTCTATGTGTGTGAATTTGACAAATTGAATTGAATACAAATTTCCCTACAACAGCGTCGCTTCAATATCTGCTGCTGCATTTGTTTTTCTTGCTCTTGTTGCTGCTGTTGTTGTTGATATTGTTGTTGATATTTTAGTTTGCTATTTAGACAAAAACAATTGTAAATGCATTCAATTTGCTTTTACGACTGACTGTTGTTGCTGTTGCTGTAATCCAAACCTAAAGTCAGTTACTGCAATGCGTTCGATTTATAATGGACTTTAGTGTCTGATGTAGAAGGGGCTTGGCACCTAATTTATTGCAGTCAAACGAAAAATAGGTGTAGATAAAATAAATAAAATTGAAGAATACTCAGAGCGTTAGCAACGTATGTAAATGTATATGCTCAACTGCGCAATACACAGTGTGTTGGGTATGACAGTTATTCAAAACTGAAAATAAAATAATTGAGGGCTAATTTTTGATTAGATTAAGCTTTGTCCCAGTTATTTATTAATTTTTGTTTTTATATTATACTGATTTTATTTAGTATGTTATGAAACCTTTTTCTAGTGATTCGCACATTGCAAAGAATATATAAAGTTCTGCGTGACTTGAAATAATATATATATATATATATATATATATATATATATATATATATATATATATATATATAGATACGATTTTTCGCATGAGATAAAATCAGAGCAAACTAAGTCGTTTTGAATGACTTCTAATTTTCCCTCAATCATTGATATAGCTAGATATGATGGATTTAGCTATATTTTCTAATTTTCCACTGAAGAAAAAATCATTTATGTACGTGCTCAATTCAATCGACAATCTCCACTCTTATGGAAAATCAGTGCAAAAATTTTGAACGCGTTGTTTCAGTAAATTAATATAAATATTTATAGAAAAAGGCCAAAGTGTTTAAATTGCAGAATTCTTGTTTTCCGTTCAGCTCGAATCGATTCTAAACCGCATCGATTTCTCGATTGCGTTGCTGACCCAAATACCGCAGCAAGCTGCAAGCCCAACTAATTTGAGCCTAGCTTGACTCACATTTCTCCAAAGTGAGAGTGGGAAAGAGAGGGAGAGCGAGAGAGAGAGAGAGAGAGAGAGAGAGCATAATCGCATTAGCTATGTTCTTTGCGGCCGTTTATAAGTTGGCGTTAGGTTAATGCTAATGCATTTTACCGGCCAGCTGGAAAACCTCTGTGGTCATTAGGGCCGACAGCGTGAAATGGAAGGAAGGGAATATAGAGTCAATTATATGAAATGAACCATGGCTGACCAGATAGGTTAAGAACGGTCTCCGCTGTCTAGTGGGGACTAGACAACAATGAACAAAGCATATTAGAGATTCGAAATGCAATCAGTAGTTGGTTGCATGTTGAGTGGCAGCGGCAACAGGAGCTGCCAACAACAATGGCAACCGTCGCAATTGCCAAAGATTCTCTGACTCAGCCAAGGAGTTGGTGGCATGGCCTTCTGTTTGCATAGCCATTCAACAAAAGAGACAGCCAACAAAGAGAGAGAGAGAGAGAGAGAGGGCGGGAGACGGCCAATGGACAACGGCAAGTGGCAGCAGCGTCAACAAAATGCAGCGTCAACGTTAAGTTTGTTGACTTGTTGTCCGCCAACCTGTGCCAAAGTGGAGCTGCCACTGGCTACAACAATTACAACAGCAACAACAACAACAACAACAACAATAAGAGCAAAGAAAACAATGGGTTGGATACCTACGACTAGTCACAGGAAACTTCCGCTTTGACGAGCGTCCAAACGAGCAACGGATGTCAGCTGCATAAATCGTTGCCTGTCTGTCGCTCACATCTGCATATCACACACACACACACACAAACACACTCACGCATATTCCAAGAGCATAAAACTGCAATTTATTAGCATGTAGAGTGAGCTCAACAGACCAGGCCAGGCCAAAACAGTTGAATGCAGCGCAGGTTTTTGCTCTGGGCCCACGACTTTTATGGGGTAACCCAAAATAAACAGAGAGAAAAAAAAAAAAAATAAATAGTAAGACATTCCCGCCCAGCAGTTACCCTGTGTGAACGCAAACCTCTTAGTTTATTACTTTTCGAACCATAAAAAATGATATTTATATGCTCGATATGATGTTTGCTTAGTATGAAAAAGGTATTGAACGTGTGAATTGTTTTTGAAATGTGCACAGCCTATACAAATATCATCGGTTATCAGCTACACGATAAATATTTTGATTATATATGTATATATCTATTTAAAGTCGAGTTGAGATAGCGTCTAAAAGGCATTGCTTTGACAAAATGCATTCGTTAAAGTACATATATATATATATTTTTTTTAATTTTTCATTATATTTCATTACGATCTAAGCATAGCTAATGCTATTCGCCATATTTGATATTTAATCTCTTTGTTAATATATTTATTTTCAGATATTATATATTATTTTATACTTTAAGTTTTTATTAAATATTACATTATTTATACTTTTTGATATCTCATGTTTTCCATTCAATTTTCTTACGTTTTCTTCACCATACCCATTAACTGTAAAAGCTTGTTTTGATACAGGGTATGTAATGAGAAAGCAAAAGCAAACGAAAATATTCAGTTTTGTGTGTTTGACTGCAGCAGTCGCCAGGTTTTCCAGTGAGTCGCCGAACGCTGCCAACGCCAACACTGAATACATACATATATACATAGATACACACATATATAGTGTGTGTATTGGCCGCTCCATTGACCATAAAAATGCAATCAAATTTGGGATGCAGTTCTCGTGTGCATTCAATTTGGCATTCTATTTGTTGTCCAAGACTTTGCGCCGTATTCAGTGGCCCTGAAACGGAATGCTGATTCGCATTATGCAACATTAATTTCTGATATCGAGATGCAAATTAAATTGAAATTAATACAATTATAATGGGCTTATAAATAGTCTTATAATAGAAATATATTAAAGTTGTATAAACAATTATGTATATTAATATGTACGCCTAGTCACGAGACATGGAAGTTGCTTGTCGCCGTCTCATCAATTATACTAGTTCAAGATCAACAACCACATAAATTTCAATAAATTTTGGAATTTTGCGCCAGCCGCAAGCTGATAAATGCACTTCACAGTGCTTTGTCTCATCAAAACATGACGTCGTTGATGACTCACGATCAAGTATGAGTGTGAATGAATGGGTTGAACCAACTCGATTTACTGCTATAGTTGTTGTTGTTGTTGTTGGTTATTCATTAAGTAAATAAAAATATGAAATTGACTTAAAGATGAAGAAATGCTCTTCTGTTCAAATATGAATCTGAAAGTTTATTTTGCAACTACGAATAATACAATTGCATTTTTACATTCAGATTTAAGTTTGTAAAAACGTAAATAAAAGACAAGAGCTTGATTAATCAAATGAATTATTAATTTGTATTAGTACATTTTATAGAATATATGGATAAGTTTGCATAGATGGAATAAATAATTGTTATGCCATATATCTTTATATGTAAATAATAATTCAATATAAGAAAACTAGTATTTATATAGACATGTAAGGATATATATTGAAGCATAAATGATATATGTATGTAAACACAATTAATTGAATGAATTATTAATGCGCATATACTAATTACACGTATTATTTTTTACATATATTTACTATATTTTTGAATGACAGACATAAGATTTAATGGATTATTAATTTATATATACTAAGATTGGATGTGTATTTATTATTTACATCATCATGCCTACTCGAATTATCTTAATATACTCATAACAAACACATAAATGTATTATAACCTCCTCAGTTACAGTATCCTAAGTTGTGAATTGATCGAGTAGCGAGTCAAACCTCGCTGCTGAATTATTTCGCATCATTTGAACTGTTTTTTCTTCTTTTTTTTTATGGTTTTTTAACATTTGCGTTCGCTATCATTTTTTTTTTTTTTTTTTTTTTTTTTAAATTATTTTTTCGTCTCGTGCCGTCATCAAGTGGCAAATGTTAAATTGAAGCCAGTGCGGCGCGGCACATGTGACGGCAGCAGCTAACATAAATATAAGTGGAAGCCGGTCGAAAAGATAAAAAAGTAATAATAATCAATTCGAAAGTGAAAGGCTGCGAAAATGATTCAAACTTTTACATGTACTCCAAAATGAAATGCGGCGAACCTAACTCCTATTAACTGAAAGAGAGTGCCACTTCTTGTGATATACAAGACAAAAGCGAAGATCCGAATGGCCTCAAAGTGTTAATGAATCGTAGCTGCGGCAATTATAAACGGCCGTTTTGTGGCCAAATTGTTGGCCCAGATAGACGCGCTTTGGCCAAAACCAAAGAATCTGCTTGACATCAATTCTAGTCAACAGTGGCTTAGATTATTCATATATACATATGTATGTTTTCATTAATATTATGAGCTGCCTCTATGAAAACCCAGAGTGCTCTGCTAGACACTTGCCAGACTAGCAAATATCCAGAAGCTTGTGTAAAGCAAGTGTTTTATGCATTCTTTTTCTCTTGAACTAAAAGTCTAGTCTAGTTAATTTCTTAGCACAGAGCAGATCAAATAATATATGTATTTATAAATATCAATCGTGTTTTTCTTCCGCCAACATTCAAAATTTGCACATAAATCATTATGCCGTTTTTAGCTATTTTCTTTGCGTACAGGGTATGCAAAGTGGTTCATATTTTTACATATTCATGCAGAACTTTGACAATCTTGAAAGCATACTCATAGAGGTCGACGTCTACGTCGATAACATGAGGAAGGAGGGTAAATGAAGACTTCAACTTTGCCTCAGCCACTTAGCACAGTTTTGAAGTAGCCAGAGAGCGGTCGCTGGGGCAGTTCTCAACAATGCTCCAGCTTTCCAAGAGTAACTTTTGCAAACATATTTCTTTTCGGATTTACTGCAGAGCTTTTACTTTTACCTTTATTGACAGAAAAGTTCGCAAGTACTTTGAGTTTTATTAAAATTTTATTAGTTTATGAATACATTTTCGGCAAGATAAGAGTTCTTGAACACCCTATTTTTGGACTATCGTAGAGTTTTATGCTTTCACTTTAGCTATAAAGTTTGATTGATGAAAACAATTCTGATCAAAGGCATCCCTAGAGCAATGTTTTATTTAATTCTATATCAGCAAATGTTTTGCATACCAAAAAATATATAAAATTCCATTTAATTTATTTATTTTAGTGAGAACACAAAAATCTGAAAGCCTTCGCTTGGCAAAAAATAAACAAACTCGATTATTGCTTATCTGCTTTGCCACAATATATGCTTCTGTATACAAAAGTGAGGTATTCATATGTGAAACCATTTCAACAATATGGCTTTTTTATTTGGGAAGAAGTGAAGAAAGTAAAATCAATAGACATCTCAATGATAGCTTATAAATTACAAGCAACCATCCGCTGTTGAATGTGTTAATCCTCTAAACAAATTAAATGATTAATTGCGTATGAAAGAAAGCATTTTAAAGCAAAAGATTCTAGCTTTTCATGCAAACGAATGTAACATCAGTCATCCATATTTTTTCAGAGGTTTATCCTAAATCGATTTAGGTAAATTAAGTATTAGAATTAATTTGAATCTTAAGAAAAGTTGAGCTGCGAAAATGAAACTTCACATTCAATGAATTGATTCAATTTTAGTTTATGATCTGTACACTCGGCTCTAATAAAACAACCCTATCCAATATTAAATGAACTTAGCATAATAAAATCAACTCAATCAAGCCATTTTCCATTTCCATGTTTTCTCTTATGAACTTCTCATTTGAATGGCAACATTTGTCAATTCCCCTAGGTCGCGCAATTCTCGGAAGTGGTCAATTTCAATTAAACTGAGAAATTCATTCGCCAACAACTTGGTAGAGGCGATGGCATCCTGCTGTGCTGCTCGCCCGCAGGGTTCAGTAGCAATGTCAGCTAAGAGCATACACAGACAGAGACAGAGAGAGAGAGAGAGAGAAGGAAAGAGGGAGAGAGAGAGAGAGAGAGAGACCCGGCACACCACATAGTGCTGGGCAAACCCACAACCACTTTAAAGGTAAAGTGTCAGGCGCTAGTTAGTTTTATGGGACTCATTTTACACTGTCCTGCAGCGCAGGCGGGTTGAAGTTTGCATTGGGGCGTAGTTCAATATTGAGGCAACATGACGCTCTCCATGTTAACCATTTCGACCAGAAGCTTTGCCACGCCTTATGCAGCACTTTGTTTTGCTTGTTGGCCTTAAATTTGCATTGGGTATATTTTTTTTTTTTTTTTTTTTTTACAGCAGCTTTTCTAAGGTATCTTCTAGTGTGCACGACTAGACTCTCGGTTTCATTACGTATTTTAAATTAAAAAGATTTTTTTTTTTGTCTAACAACACTTGTGTCGCTTTTGGCAACATTAGTGGGCGAGATTAAAAACATATATGTAAATCGCATATTTGTTTAAGGTACATGCACGTGTATACTATATACATATTATGCTATATATATATGTCTATATGTGTATGTGGGAAATTCCTAAGTCTCTAGCGAAGTGTGTCTATGCTTTTTGTTTTATATAAATTTCCTACGTACAAAGTGTCAACAAAATCCAATAGATTTGCGTCACAAAAAGCTGAGCAAGAAGCTCATAAATAATCATATACATATATATATTTATATGTCTATACGATTTTCAACTAAGTACACGAATTTGCCTTATTTCTACCAAGCACACCCTGACATGGATAAATGCCAGAAGACTTTACACCTATGGTAGATGTATATATGATTGTATGGTCTTGTGCGCTCAGAATTGAAATATAATAACATATTGCATGTTATGCAAGCTTTTGAGAACTAATTGACAGAACTATTTAAGTTAACTTCGTCCCCTTTATATATTTTTATATAGCAGCCTTTAATTATAGTATATTTGAACTCTACATTCAGATATTCTTTGGCTGTACCTCATTTTAGGCAAACTGTTTGCATTACCAATATGTCAAGCCTTCTGCTCTTAACCTTGATTCTAACACTTAAATAGTTATTTCTAGCATATCAACATTTATTATTTATTTTTAGCAGCTCTAACGCAGTCAGAGGCAGAATTTGTAGTCACTCGGCTGCATTGTGTTAGCAAATTTGTTCTTGCTTTCGAGAGGCAGTCATCTGTGTTGGTCGCTCGATTCAATTGAGTGACCGCCGTCCCCGTTGTCCGTTGGGAACCCTTGTCAACATGACGTATGAGTAATCGGTTGACAGATTCATGCGGCATTTGTTATTAGTTATTGTTTTGTTGCTGTTGGTGTTGTGTATATTAAGCACATACACATGGATATATACATATGTATGTAGCAATATGTATTTAATATCCAAGCCGTTGAACAATTGTTAATGACCCATATATCATATGACCCATCGACCACGCCCCTCTTCCTCACCTACCCAGCTAAATGCATGTCTATATACCTACATACCCAAGCAACCAGCCATGGCTCTTGATTAAGCACTGCTGCGGCTTCTGTCAGTTAACGCGTTGCTTATTTTGTTTCTTCGGTTCATTTTTCGTCGATGGTTACAACAGCAATTTACCAATGCCATTTTATTGATTGCATTTCACATTCATGTTACATAAATTCGCACACATAACTCTGCATTGTTTATGTCCAAGTACAAAGTTTATTTGCCATCATCGCTCAGCTTTTTGGTTAATCCATCAAGATATATTTTTGGAGTCTGTCAGCGTTGATTGACGATTCGATATAATCACAATTTGGCCAAAGCAGATTTTGTAAATAAATGACTGAATATAGCGAATGCATTTGTTAGGCCAGTTAATAAACTTTCAACTTTAGTCACGCAATAAATATAAACAAATGTGACGGACTACATATATACATATATATACAAGATTTGTATCAATAGCAGACTCTATTTGGTAGTGACATTAGGACTGAGTTCGAATATCGAACGTAGATTTAATATAGCATGAATCGATATTTTATATCCAGATCATCGATAAACACAGACTTAAACCTCAGTTATATGAGCTACAAAGTATTGTATTTAGTTAACCAGCTCTGCTTACTAATTTAATAACGTACTAGAAACAGAAATGGTATTCAATTCCATTCAACTTATATACATAACCAATTATATTCAAGCAGAGAGAGTGACTATTATAACTTTGCAATAAAAGTAAAGATGAATGTATTCAAAATAAGTAATATTTAAATATTTAATAAGTAGTTTTCAAATATTTCAAGACTTCTCATTTGAATGTTCTCGGCTTAAACCGTTATACATATTTCGTTATTAAATTATATTTCTCGTACATCTCTGCTAAATTTTATATTTTAATTTTGTATATTTTATTCACTTTTAATTTTTGCACACAGTTTACAAATCTTCAAAGATATTTATCATTAAAGTTCAGCTAATAATAAGAATTTAATTTAAATCAATCGAATATTATAGTCCATATATATAGTCCGTTGAGTGATACAGAAGTTATCATATAACCTTAAACTCAATACTGAATACATCTTCATAAATGCCTCTTGAAACCAAACTTTTATTGAAGTTCGTAATTGAATTTCAAAAATTCCATCAGTGCAGCTATTTTTGATGTCAATTGAAAATGCCTGAAATATTTTGAATAGTTTAATTGTTATGGCTTTTTAGTGGACTTTGGGTACTTAAAACGTCTCACGCATCGATTTACTATAGAATGCTGCGTAGAAAAAGGTGTAAAATTGTTTTTACACACATTAACACATTTGCTGCATTTTAATGTCGAAACGAATTTCATTTTAATTGCCCCTTGAATATTTATTGAAGTATAACCAATAATATTGCTATTACGCTTGTTGTTGTAGTTTTTAATTGTTGTTGACTGTTGTAAAATGCAGCACTCCGAATGGCAATCGTTAATTATTGATGAGAACGCAGAGGGCGCAAGTTTGCTATGCTGTCAGTCAACGAACTGTAATAACCCGTGGAACTTTTAATTGACGTCATTAAAGACACGCCCATCCGCACCCTTAATATGCAGCCCTTTCAATAGTTGAACATTTTGTGTGTTATATTTGGCTGAAGGCTCTTGGACTGCAATTTGTTGACAAATTGTTGCAATTTTCTGTGGTAAATAATTAAATAACTAATTTCGTATACTCTGCAATGGGTGGAATGTTAGATTATCAAATTATAAATAAACGGCAAAATCTTATAAACTAGAATGTCCCCTAAATAATGATCCACACAGCTAATATTAAACATAGTTTTTATCATGCTAAATGAAAGTTTTTTATGATAGATTTATTTAGAGTAAAATTTTGCAGAATTGGAATCAATGTGATTCAATGAATTTTTAATATAATATTTAAAACAATAAAAACAAAAATATATGCTATTAAAATGTAATGTCTATATAACGCTATTAATTTCATTGTATTTACTTATTATTATTATTGTTTATTTTGTTTATATAAAGTCTACATTAAATTTGATTTGATATGGAGGTTTTTTTTTTAATTTTTGGTATTGTTAATTGGCGGTTATTACAGGGTATTTTGCATACACTCAATATTGAAATAGCCGCTATGGACTGTAATGACAGTTATTTAGGATATGCGAGCGTTTAAACAATTTAAATTGTTGAGCTACACACACACACGTATTGGCGTCTGAGTTCCACTGGCACCCACTGCCATTCCGATGCCCATTCCCATTCTCATTCCCGATGCTATTGTTGAGTGACTGTTGTTTCCGGGCATTTGAGCATTGTCGAGGCCTGCTTAATTCTCGAATAAATTGAATGTGGGGCCGCTCAGGGTGGCCAGCCGTGGGCCCCAGCTGTGGGGCATACATAAGTAAACGTCGTCAACGTCGACGCATACGAAATGCATTTGATCAATAATGCAATGACCCAGTCCATCCGTGTGGCAGGACTTGCCAAGTCTGGGCCAGACTGGCGCCGATGCGAAACTTATGATTACAGGCAAAAAGTTTTACGTTCGAGCTCAGGTGGTGAACTCCGCCTAATTATACGCCCACCTTTAAATATGTAAAACTGGTTTCGTGCCTTAAATTCATTAAGAATTTGCGTCCAGGGTGTTTCACCAATTCATGAGTCATGCTGAAGTCAGGCAAATCCTTTTTTTTTTAGTAACCTACCCCGAAATTTGTAATATGTATATCCCAAATTATAATTATGCCGTACAAAATGTATGCACCTGAATCGATATGCTATATGCCATTAGCTGAGGGCGGAGTAGAGGGCACTCAAGTGAACTCCTCATAAGTCGCGACACGCATTAGCCGAGAGAAAAATGTAGGCTATTCCGGATAATGCCGTCTGACACGGGCATGGGTAGGGCAATCTGTGACGTTCACTTGTTATTCTCGTTCTTGTTCTTGTTTGTCTTTGTTGTAATGAGGCCAATTTGCTGTGCAGTGACACTTGATGTCTGTCTGTCCGCATGTCGGCTTAATACTCGTTCTTGTTGTCCTTGAGGTCGCGACATTAAACAGCTCTTTGTCATATCATCTGTGTCACTGTAATATACATATACTATATAATATCATTATGGGGCAGCTAGTTAAGTTATTAGTAAATGTAAATAGATGCATAAGTGAGCTGGCTTAAAGTCTGTCAAAGTCTGTATTTTTTTCTACACTTAAGAAATGCTTCAGATTCAAATGAGACACTTCTAGAGCAGCGTATTATACATATCTTATTTGCAATATTTCTTGCTATAAACATTATCTTTTACTTTCGTCACATGTCGTAGAACTCACTCGAGCAGCTCGACAAGCAGCCCTCGCTCATTCATGAACGAGCGGTGGGGCACTGGGCTGGCACTTGTCATTGCAGGAAATGCAAAATGCTATTTAAGTAAAGCCCCACCTCCAACGCTGTCTTTTGTTGGACTCTCGTGACTCATGAGTCGGCAAACATTTCTCGTGGCACGCTAACTGCGAGAGTATTTTTGCCAAGTGAGCGCCACAGTCAGTCAGCCTACTGCAAATTAACATCTTAACAAAATTGGCAGTTTATCGCACGGTCTTTACTGTCTGGCTGTCTGACTGCCCGGGGTGGTTTGTCTGAGTGTCTGGGGCGCTAACAGCAGCTCGCAACGTCAGAAAAATTTGTAGCTCATGATTTTACATTGACATTCAAATAAATATTCACGAGACGGATGAGAGCTGTCCACATAGGTCATATGAAACAGACAATTTAAATGAAGAAAACATATTTTTCAAATAGCATGTTAAAATATTTTTAAGGTTATCACATTATTAAATGATTGTCACAACAACAAAGATTGCAAACCAGATGTGTTTAAATGTTGTATTGAAAATTGATAGATTATCTAGGTGCAATATACGATTAAGATGCAGCTTACAAAACAAACAGCAAAGATAATAAAATGTCAAAACTGTTATCAGCACACATACAATGTAAATGTTAGTTAACAGAAAAATGTTCTGTTCGTTCACTATGAAAACATTTGCTGTTTCGCAATTATTTTTATAGCCTGAACCCACTGTTAAAAGACTGTATTACTAAATCGTGCTCTGAACCAATTGAAATGGGCAGAAGGAGATGTTGCAGACCCCATAGACTATATTTTTTCGATAACTCATACATTTCCAAACTATCGATAGGAAATCGATAATTCGTTTACTTTTTTATGTTTACGTTTTCAAGGTATCTTGTAGTCGAGCCGTCTCGACTAGAGCCTTCTTAATGATTTCGTTAATGCTGTTAATTAACAGAAAAGAATCTACAGCGCTGGCTGTTAATATTTTACATTGGCAATTTATGCCTTATGAAATTTCTTTTCTATTAGTTTGATTCACCAATTTTATAAATTTAGTTCAAGCTTATAATTTGTACTTTGACTTCTTTCAATTACTCATATATTCTAGGTACATTGTCAATTTTTCGTTTATTCACATTTTGTGTATTCATAAATCTTCATATATTGCTGACGTCCAAAATAATTTGTATATTTATTTAGTGCACAATAAACTTCAATGGACATTAGTCGAAACCCTCTTTAAAACACCGTTCAAAGTGTTTCCAAATTTTCTGATGGATGCTTATATGATGTGCGACTGATGGGTCGCGTCCGGGTCTACGTTGTGTGATTGTGTGTGCGTCCGCATTTTGACTCGGCTCCGAGTCTCAGTTTGGGTGCGGGCAACGCGCCAGTGACACAGTTTTCAAGCTAAACCGAATGGCAGTAGGGGCTGGCTATGTTTTTAAGTTTGATTGACGCGCTCGCGATTTCAATTTATATATTTCCACACATATATATTACGTGTTTTATTTTTATATTTTTCTATCTGTTTCAATAAGCTTCAGAGAATTCCTGCTATCAGGAATTCTCTGCCCTCAGCTTTTCGCATTTCGATTATAGCTTCGCTTCATAATAAAGATACGAGCTGATGATGGAACCTATTTATAGTCGACTAGCTGCAGATGAAGTAATTAATACTCGAGTCGAGTGTTTATTATGAAGCTGGATGCAAGTGCTTATTGATTGCAGTCATTTCTTAGTTGAGCAAGGGTGTTGAAAAACTAATTGAGATTATAAGATGGGCCACATAAAAGTTTTTCGTTTCAGCCCTGGCTGAAATCTTCGTTCCATACAGATTTGTCATTAATAAAGGCATGTAATGCGATATTGGATTTTACCTTTAAAAGAACTTATCCCCCATTTGGAGTACAATGAACCCTTTTTTTCGTGTCGTAAAGCTGAATTTGAATATCAAATGAAAGTAAAACGGAAAGAAAAAAAAAACGTAACGAAATTCCTTCCGGCACTATTCAACGTGTGTCATTCATAAAAAAAAAACCAAACAATTCGCATTGACATTATTCGGAAAAAAGCAAAAAGCTCCCAAAGAAAAGCCGAAAGCAAATCAATAACAACATCAATACAAGTCACTTCACGTGGATCAAGTCATTCACATTGTCACAACAAAAGCAGCTAAAATTCAATAAACGAAAATACATTTAAGAGTGCTCTTCTCAAGAGGTGGCACGACTAGGAGATACTTCTTACCTGAATTCAGCTTTTTTTTTTTAATTTAAAGAAAAATACAATAAAATTGATAACATCAGAGGCAAACTTCTTGAAACCCCTTAAGAAAAATATTCAACTAAATAACTTTGAATATATATATATATATGTATATATATAAGTATGTTTAAAGGTGATATATAAATAGCTATAGTAATTATTATGCATTTTGTATGCTAACGGAAAACAATATCCTCCGTTTTAGCCATCAACAATGAAAGCCGGTACAAAAAGGGGCGTGTACGCCTTGTTATTTTTTACAATCACGTGTGCGTGTGTTACCAAAAAGAAACGAAAACAAACAAGCAAAAAAATCAACAAATGAAAACTTGTTTTTGTATGAAGGTAACATGCAAGCGCCACGAAGCCGCCAAGTGCATGCGAACCAAATGTTATAACTCTATATCATATTCATTCACACGATTAACATTATTAACAATTATTCATTGATATGCAAATTTACATATTGTAGTTAGTTGCTATCTGTTTAATTGCTTCGATTATCTCTGTTTGTTGATTTTTAAGCTAGATATTAAAAATTCTGTCTGTTATTCAATTAGCTAATGGAAATGTAATAAAAACAGTAAAGCTTAGCCAACTGGGAATTGTCTAATTGGGGTTATCGGCGAGAGATGTATATAATCTTACTAGGTGACTAAAAGTAAAATTTATTTACTTGTTTATCGGCTGTATGTTTATGCAATATCAGTCCAATCTTTTAATATAAATGCAATAGCGTTTACCCTATATATACGTAACTCTTTTAATACACTTTCTGAAAGTGTTAAAAATTGTTAGATATGCACGAATAACTCGTACCCTTGCCAGGTGCACCCTATATGGAGTAGCTGACCGACTAGCCATATAACTATATACGATAATATATATATATACCATATAGATAAATTAATTTAAATATATATGGATTGCCATCTGGCGCGTTTAGATGTTTCGTCTGACAATGGCATTTGCATGTAGTTAGCAGAGGTGACTGTTTGAATTTTAAATTCAATGGTTAATTGTATGACGAATCCGAACTTGGCCCCAACGGCATTCCAGGCCATGCGCTTTCTTAAGAGGCTTTTTGGAAGAATTCAATTACCATAGATACAAAAGCTACAGACAAAAGTGGACAGTGAAGAGAATTCATCTTAATATGAGCCGAGCGTGCTGGTTTGGCCTCTCCAGTCCATTTGCATTTGCAGCCGGATATGTGTATTACGATGATTGCCATTGCCTGGCTGACCCACATGAGTTTTGTGTCCCCTCTGCCCATTGAAAACTCTCAACAAAAGCCCCAACAGCTTATTATAAAAGAGCGTTCGTTATCTTTAAACTCTTTGTTTATCTGAATACATGGCTTTCTTTGTGGCTGTATTACAAGGCATAATTAATCAGGAAACATTTATTTTTATACTTGAATAATCAAAATTAAATGTTTATTTATATATGTATGTGTGAACACATATAAATATTGCACAATCGGGTACAAAATGCTGATCTGCTTCATCATCACCCTTCTCATATCTAATATCCGCAAAAAAAAAAAACTTCCTCGTCTTGTCTTTGACTCAGTTTATTTTTATTTTCTGGCAATAACAAAAACAATTTCCTCTTGTAATATTTTTATGACCTATTGCGTTGAGTGTTTTATGAGTACTTTTTATTTTCTTCTATTTTGTAGTCTATCTCATGCCGGAAAGAGTTTTCGACTCTCAATCTATAAAGCAGACACAAATATTTTGGCTTTTTCCCTAAGCTCTGGGATTTTCTTTTTGCTATGTTCGGTTATCGTATACCCTGTATACCTAAATATGTTTTATGAGGTATTTGAACCACACGAAATTCGAATTGGTATTCGAGTTAAGTTTCCCAATCAATATATGAACTGATTATTAACATTATTATGATTCATATTATGATTACAAATTGTTACGCAACTGTATTATTACGATTACAAATTATTAATTAGCTCTGCTAAATTTTATAAACTTAGTTAAACGCTGTTTACTGATTAAATATATTTTATGCCAAGCTGAACAAAATTCTGACTAATTGAGTTACAGACGTAACAAAGTTTCCCATTAATAAATTAATACTTATTACAAATGCTTTACAAATGAAGTGAGACGCGAATTTCACTTGAAATAAAATGAGGCAATCGCCAAACAAATGAAGCTTATCTTATAAATTTTAAAATTATTCAAATTACAAGAATTGTTTTGCTTCGTAAAAGAAGCTTAACTTTTTAATTAGATTTTATTCAGGCTAATTGTAAGCTAATAATTCAATTAAATTGACTTTGGACAGGCATCTCAATTAATTTAATTAATCCACCATTTGCCTTTCAACATATTTTCAGACTCTGCTCGTTGACAATAACGCGTCTTTCCATCCTAAGTCCCCTGCCGGGGGACACAACTTCGCTTTCGCTGGCGGTCAAAATGCAAAGCTCAAAGCGAACGCTGCGCAGCCACGAGATACCCATCAATGGCAGCGCATTGACATCCATGGCATCCAGCCGGGAGAGTTCGATGCAGGGCAATTCGCCGCTGGCCAATGTGGTTGGGGGCTCGGGTCTGATTGGCACGCCCGGGAATGTCGGTAATGCTGGCATCGGCACTGGCGCCTTGCCGCTGACAGAGACGGAGCTGGACTTGCACTTTAGCTTGCAGTATCCGCACTTTATCAAGAGAGATGGCAATAGGTGAGTTTAAGCATATCCCGGATTTAATGCTACCAGAGATTAATCGACCCTTTCTATTTCTCTTTGTAGACTGGTGATTTTATTGCAGCGCCGCAAGAAATATAAATCGCGCACAATTTTGGGCTACAAAACCCTGGCCGAGGGCATAATACGTATGGATGCAGTGCTTCAGAAATCGATGGACATGATCATTGAGCTAACCGCATCGGGCAAGAATGGACGCCCGGCACTGTGGTCGCCTGCCTGCGCGCCGAACGTGTCTCCTCCATTCCAGTTGACCTGACAATAAGAACAACAACAGCGTACTGCTGGCAGGTGAGTCATCGAGTCAATCCAGTCAAGCCATGTCATCTACTCCACTCAGTCCGATCATCGCACGCAGTTAAGCAGCTTATTGCCAAATCCATAAACCACACATCATGATCATCGTCAGTCGAAAAGTTCAGAATTAAAGCGTTAATGACGTGTGGCCGATAAGGGCGGGGCCATCGATGGAGGAGCATGTCTAAATAATATCAGGCGGGCCTTGCGCTGAATACCCAGATGCACGATGCTCTTGTTATACTTTACTTGTATCTGCATATATAACATATATATATTTATGTACTACTTATATCAAAGATGATCCCAATTTGAGTTTATGTTTATGGTAATTGCTTGTGAAATAATTCTCCCAGCGAACGAACAATTCATGACGTCAGCCCTGCTAGCCGCATACTTTAAATATATTTCTATTTTTTTTTTTTTATCTGTTCTACTTACAATTTGCTCTTGTAATCGGCTTTTCCCTGAATTTCCCCATTTATCTGAGCTGCCGCATCAGCAGCAACATCAGATAGCAACAAAAAAAAAGCGCTACAGAATTAGCTATAAGTATTTCATTAAAAATTTCTCTCATACACTTGATTCTATAAATTTCATATATTTGTGAATCATCCCAGAGGCATACAAATGTATATGAATATAATAGCTTCTGCATACTAGACATGTTTTAGTCATCATCAAAAGATGATTTTATCACACAAGATTTATTCTTTTAACTAACATATTTCAGATTTCTGATTAATCAGTCAAGGCAATTAATCATTTGTAGAGTATCTGCAATTCGTAAACACACAGAGATATTATTTCCATGCGACCGTATGAATTGCATATCCTATTCTAAGAGTGAAAACATTCAACCGCAAACCAAATTCAATTATGAGATTTACCAAGAAAATGGATTATTTAGTATTTGGTTTTTCGCAGCTCGAAAGTTTGGTCGTTTGTCAAACTGTTGAGCTGCTAGGCAAAACTAGGCCATTGCCAAATATTTATGCTCTATGTATACATGGAACTGGTCAAGGTAAAGCCCTGAAATAAAAATGGCATGCACCACGAAATGGCTAGCACATTGGGGACGTGTTGCAGCATTGTCCTTGCAATTGTATTTGCGCCAAGTGGTTGACGTTGCCATTGTTGCGCCGCGACGCGCCGCCGGTTGACGGTCAAAAACTTGTCGCTTTCCACTTGGCAGCTAGCCCAAAAGTTTTGCCAATTGGGAATTCGCTGTGCTGGGGGTCAGCCATGCAGAAGGCACTTGAACCCGGCCGGACTGTCGGTTAGTTTTCCGCGACAGCGCTGACAGTTCTCAAATTACTTTTGGGGCTCGCTTTCTAATTTGCAAAATGAATTTCAGTTACGTGGTAGGTCGGAGCGGTGCAGTTTGGGGCGTTGTAGGAAAGACTTTTTAGCCTCCATCTATTTTGTCTATTGATTTTTTTCTTTTTTTTTGTATTTTACTCAGCGACCTACAAAAGGGCTGCCTGCAGCCATTGTGGAAGCAGAGACTAAAGCGATTGCAGAGTCAGCTTGTTGAATGCCACACCCAGTCCAAAACTCAGCCCTAGTTCTAGCCCCAACCGGAGCATCGGCTAAGTGCAATTTGTGGGACACTCCTGTAGGCTAGTTATCTTAGTTTTTATATTCCATGAATTTTGCATAATACTCCAAGGATTCTTATATTCTTTGAATTTAATATAATACACTAAGGAGATTTCTTGTGCTTGGTGTTTGAATAGGATCTAACCTTGGCAAAGAGGATTCCCATGAATATTTCAAAATACAATTGCGTGATTTATTTATTTATAGAAAATTTGTGTGTGTGGAAGGGTTCTTAAAGATTTTAGTTCTATTTTTATTCAGAAACAAAATATGTTATCTCAGATAAAAATTTGATTGTAGTTGATCAGTTTAGATAGTCAATTATTCACTGTATCAAGGCATAAATTTAATTTTAGTTAAGATGACAAGAATTTTAATGTGTAAGAAAAAAAAGAAGATATAAAATATATTTATAGCAATAATACCAATGAAAAATGCAAAAATGCTAAAAATTATTTTGTAACCAAGGCATAAATTTAAGCTGAGCCCGCTCAAAATATATTGCATTTGTCGGCCACGTTAGAAGCACTCGTAAAAAGATCACTTAAGGGTCTGGCCACAAAATGTATAAATTGTGGCATAACAGACGTTGCCACGAGCGTTTGAATTTGTCCTTGAGCGTTACGCAGTTGAATTGCCTGCATTGTCATTTGTAGCTGCTTCTGACAGGAATTAAGTCATTTGTCCTTGTGCGCCAGAGATAAGCACAAATAAAAGAAAGAGAAAAGCGTAAGCAGAGGACTGAGGCGCAACGAGAATATGACGCACAGGTGGACGAGCGAGGTTGGCTGTGTGCTGCCTCTCCTGGACTGGGATTGTAGTCCATTCGGGCCACACAAATACACACACACATACATATGTATACATAAATATATACATATATATCTTTATCGTTGAGTGTTTAATGGCAAAATGCGTAAATTATGTCGAGCGTTGCTAGGGCGCATTATTGTTCACAGCTGTCATCGACCGTCTGCCCGTCCCCCAGCTGGCCCATTTCCCCGCTCGTTGTCTCGACTGTCATCTAATGGCAATGTCCGCTGCTGTTGCTGCTACTGCTGCCACAGCATCAGCTTTGGCGCTGAGTTGTTGGCCAAGGTCAAAGTAGTAGTACTTTTTGTGTGCTACGTTCTTTTTTTTCAATACTCTGCGCACATTGCGTGAAAGGGAGAGTTATAGGCTGACTGATATATCTGCACATTATCTAATACTTCGATTAGGCCAATTTCATTATCATTAATTCCATAGACCTATATTAGCAGTATTTTATATCTAGAACGTTTTCAATTGGGATAAGTTAGATTAGTTAGGTTATGAATAATTTAGTCATTTATACTATATATTAGCATTTTATTCGAAGTACATGATATTTATAAATAGTAAATACTTACTGGTAGTATTATCATTATAGTATTAGTGACGAACCTAGCATACTCTCTAAATGTCAGTGTACAGGGTATATGCAGTCGTGCATGCAAGACAAGTGAACTCGTACTTTTTTGGTGAGTTGTTTATCTGTTGGTTGCCTGCCAAAGCCACAACCATGGAAGCACAGCATCAGTTATATGTACATCATTTATATACATATATATATATATATATATATATATATATATATAGGTATATGTATTCATAACATATATATATATATGTGCATGCAATATATATGTATATGTACATGCAAACATTAAATCAATGTCGCTCGTCGCTTTCCAATACGAATTTCATTATGTATACGCGGCGTGGTGCTGCGCGTGGGCATGCATAAGTGTGGCATCTGCTGCGGCGTGCGATTGAGGTGAGGAAATTTGCCTCAAACCATTCTGACTGCTAATGATTGCCACTCTGACGCCTGGAAGCAACACTTTGTCTGCCATTCGCAGTTTACTTTGAGCAATCGCCCACAGAAATTGCAGAGCTTCATATACTGGTATCTCGTATGTGTGAATGGGAACTCTTTATATTTTCGTGGAAATTTAAGAATTATTACTGAGAATTCACAGGAACTATGGTACATAAATATTGCACTGATTATACAGATTAAACATATTCGCATCTTTCATAGCCAATAATTTGCAATATTTGGGAGAAAAGAAAAAGTTTAAAGAATATTATAGAGCTGATCAAAACTTTATTTAGATGCAATTAGGGAAATTATTCTTATTTTTAAGAAAATTCTTTTTATTAAACAATCCATATAATCACTCAATTCAAAAAAAGTATATATAAATACAATAACAAGTTCCAATTAAAGATGAAAACGAAATAATTGCAGTGGAGTCGTCGTTCTTCTTCTTGTGCTTATTGCTAACGTCTACAATGCACCCGTGCGCAGCTCCAGCAGCTGCTCCACTTACCCGTGGAATCTTGTTGATTTTATTGTTGCCTGATCGCCCCACACGCCAATTGCTGCAGATAACCAGAATACAGACACATAAATATGTATCTTTGTACATATGTATGTATGTATGTATGTGTTTTGTAGACAAGGAGTACGACTGATTTCTGGTTGAGATGCTTGTTTTATAATCACCTGCACTTCTAATCAGTAACTGTTTGCTTAATGCTGTTAAAAACTAACACTTATCCACTCCAAGCGACACACCACACAAAGACACACCCTACGATCTTAGGGCCTCAACATTTTTGTTGTCCATTTTCGATTCACATGTTTCGTTGCTGCGGACACGCGATGGGCGTCTATCGTTGCCGGCCGGTAAACGCTCGATTCGAATAGTGTGTAAATGATAACGGCAGCAAAACATGCAAGAAAATAAATAAATAGTAAAACAGAAAGCAAAACAGCGGGGGGCAAACAAACGCGGCGATCGACAAATTACATGCAGACAATAATAAGCAATAGGCAGATGACGGGACAATGACAACAGCAGAAATCTAATCAGACTTTTTCTTCGTGCCGTCAGACTCACACGCCGAAAACTCCAAGTTTAAATGGTGAGCGAGCGAGTGAGGAGAGGGAGGTAGCAATTGCGCTAAAGAGAGTTTTCAAGTTTCTATAAATACACACACACATGCACATGCATATAAATACGCGTGTTTTTATGTATGTATGCCTGCTCATCGATGAGTATTTCTTCAATTAACTGAATCGATGCGTAAAAATAACTTTAATAACCGTTTGCCATGCCCCCACACAACTAGAGAGCTTTCGTAAAATTACATACACATAGACATGTGTATGTCTGCATATGTATATATGTATATGTACATATGACGTATGATAACGCATACAATGTGACCTGTAAGAGGGAAGTCTTATTAGTATTAACAACTGTTACTAAAATTAGCAGGTGTTTTAGCTACTCTTAGTGACTTTCAGAAAGTATTTACTTAGCTAGTTAGAGAAACAAGTGATTTTTGGTATGAAAACGAAATCTCTGTTATATGCATAACTTCTCTTGTTTTCTTTAGCTAGCTAATACTCTTTTTCTTAAACTCTGTAATCACCTCAGTAATATTGTTTATCTGCCAAATCTTTAAGATCTCTTAACAAGAAACCTTCAATTAGTTTTAACCTTCGATAATAAATTATATCAATGTGAAGATACGATAGTTTGATTAACAAGAACTGCTAACTAATATGTTTATCCTAAGCATATATGTATATCTTTTATATTATGAGCTCGATATCCTACATATTCAAGTACTCACATATTAGTCCATATATGCTTATAGAGAGCTTAAAACATTTGTATTGACCCTCGCATATACCTAGGCATTTGCCCGACAATTTCTCGAAATGATTTCCAACAATTTCCCCCAGTGCGCGGCCAGCTCATCGTCCATCGCTCATTGCCTACTATCCGCTGTCCGCTGTAATCGGTTCGCTTCCCCCGTTGCCTCAGTGCATAGGTGAGAAAGTGGCGCGCTCTTTGCAGTTAACGCTGCTGCCAGCTCTGCCTCAGTCGCTGTCTCTGCTCTGCTTTGCTCGGCGGCTTCTGCTGACGTCGCAATGAGCATTGTGTGCAAAGAGTCGGCACAGTGCTCGCAATCATTAAGCTGGCAACCGTGTAGCGAAGCACACGTCGTAAGAAAACGCTTTCTGTTCAATCGAAGTGAAGTGAGATGAACCGATAACTCGAGGCTGATATCTTGTGATTAATTTATTTACGTAGACGTCAGAAGTAGCGACAGCGGCAAAACAAAAGCAAGCGCGCGCGCGTGTTTTTTTTCCCTCTTTACTTTGCTGCCACTTCTGATGAAGTACGCAGTACGCGTTTAAGTAAAAAAATAAAAAATAAAAACAAAAGAAAAAGGCAAAGCTTTAAGAATTATTAAGTAAACTTCATAAACGGCGGGCTCCAATAAACAACGCAAAAAGAAGCTGGCGGACGCAGCGTCACGTTTGACTAACGTTTAACCAAAACTTAGACGACTACACATACATATGTACATAGTTACAAACAAAGCATAAAATATATAAATATATATTGTATGTGAGAAGCGTGCTAGCATTATTTCAAATGATATTTAATTATATTTCTTTTGACAGATCGCGTTGCAGAATACTCAGACGAGGACGAGGAAGTCGAATTCAGTTCGGGCGAATTCAACGACGAGTCCAACGAGCTGGCCATTACCGGCTACGACCAGAAACGTGACTATAATCCGGCCAAGCATGATATGCGCAAGTATCGCAATAAGCTGCAAAGATCGGGCATTGAGGATATCGCAATAGTTGGCCATCATCCGCATCAGCACCATCCCGTGGACAGTGACAGCGAGTTCGAAATGAAGGACAAGAGCTCATCCCGTGCCAAGTTCAGTCGGGTGAGTCACAACATATATCCAGTATAAATGGCGTACATATATACATATGTATATATATATAATATATGTGTGTATATATAAGCATAACGTGTAAGCCTTAACAGGTGTGCCCCAAATTGTCCACCCACCTATTTAAAATAATTGCTTTGCCCGTTTGACATGGCCATAGTCAAGGGCGCTTTCTCTAAAGCATGTTACAAATTTCAGTTCATTATGCAGTAAACAAATAACAACTTTAGTTATCTTTGATAAAAAAAAAAAAGAAAAAATAATAAAAATAAAAAAATATATATATATATGTATAAATATATAGAAAAACAACTTTAGATTATAAACCATTTGCCATTTGAGTTTAATTAGATTAAAAAATATTTGATAAGTTTTTCGCTTGAGTAACTTGATTGAATGTTTTTATTAAATATTGGAGACAGTTT
>JAUESR010000040.1:0-105000 GCA_030914345.1 Drosophila koepferae
TCTGTACGACTCAACAATATGTAATTCTATTATATTATCAATATTCTGTAAAACTCAGTCAATTCCTAATTCTATCACATTATCAATATTCTTTTAAATCAGCCAATCTGTAATCCTTTAACACATTTTATGTCTTATATCACTTGCATACATACATCTCATATTTCATTTAAAACAGTGCCGTATCGATCCCCGCCATAACTTTTCTCTTTTGTTATGGTGTGATCCACACTCGACTCCTGCCGTAACTCTCTTGTTACGGTGCAGTCTTCTGTTACATTGCTTCTTCTCTGTTTTCTTTCTATTTCCTCTTTCATTACATTATTTACATTCCGTGAAAGGAACTTCATACATGTATCTCTTTTACAGCATACCTTTCTTTACAACGTATAATTTCGTTCAACAGTGCCATCTTGACCCCCGCCAACACTCTCGTTATAGTGCGGTCTTCTCTTGACCCCCGCCACAACACTCTGTTGTGGTGCGGTCCTCTGTTGACCCCCGCCACAACACTCTCGTTGTGGTGCGGTCCGTTCTCTCATTAACGCTCTCGGAGTCTTATCATATTTTTTTTTTTTTTTTTGCATACTGTCTCTATTTTTCACGAATTTTCATTTAGTTCGTTGTTTGGTAATGCTCTCAAGAAATCATGTGAATATTTATATTTACGTTTACTTGTTAATGATTTCAATACATATCATCTATCTCCATCTAGAATTTCAATTACTACGAACGGGCCTTTAAATTTAGGATCAAGCTTAGTTTGGTGACGTTCTTCATTCCTTAGCAACACGTGGTCACCTACACTATATTTTACGATTTTTGCTTGTTACTAATTTTGTCTTTCGTGCATTCTCTTCCATATTTCGATTGGTTGTTCCCTGATATGTTTCCTGTCCAGCCCGTCTTCTTTTTCAATGATCGGCAGTAGACCAAAAGGTCTAGCTTCCTTCCCAATTAGTAGTTCTAATGGACTAAACTTAGTCACTCTATGGAATGTACAATTCATTGCTAATTGTACCTCAGGTTACGCGTCCTGCCATGATCTCTGACTAGATTCTACTGCGGTCAACATGTTTTTAAGCGTACTCATCACTCGTTCAACCTGACCGTTTGCCCTACTCGCGCCTGTAGCAATCAAATGTAGATTAATTTTCTGATGAGAACAAAATTCACGAAAACTGCGCTTGCAAACATTATTCCTGGTGGGCAAGCCAAATAAATAAAAGACAGACTTTAGGGCCTTGATACAACTTTCTGTATTTAAGTTTTATCGTGTTGATAAAAATAGACAAACTTCGTAAATGCATCTATTATAACAAGGACATATTCCTTCAAGTCATTTTTTGCCACTCAGTTGCCAGTTATGTCAACATGTATCGTGGTGCCACGGTATGTCTATCTTGGGGATAGGATGTGCAGTTCAGCTTGGATACTCTACCGACGGGTGGCTTAGATAATTTGCAAGTGATGATGCCAATTTTCTACGAATCTACTACATATTTTGACATATTTTCAACCAGTAGTACTCATAAACCTTATCCAATGTCTTTTTCCCAACCCAGATGCATAATTGATTCATGGACATGATTTATGATTGCCCATCTAAAAGCCCTTGGGATTACAGGCAAATACTTGCTTTTACCATTTTCTTTGAATTTTTCTATGTAGTATTCCACTACGCAGCTCATATGTTTTTGCTTAGACTTTCTGGCAACTCATTATTCTTTAGTTTCGTGGATACATCTAATATTTCGGAATCCCGCTGTTGATCCGAAATCAACCAATTATCGGTTATCTCAGTCAAATTAATTCTCATTTCGATTGTTTTTATTCAGACACCAAATTTTTTTCTCAGGTAGTGGGATTCCGAGAAAGAAAGTCTACGTGTGCCATTCGCTCTCTCTTTTCTATACTCTATATCGAAATCGTAAGACGTAGAAACGCCCACCACCTGTGCACTCTTGGAGTTAAATCTAATTTAGTACGGCTAGCCTTTAGAGAATTGCAGTCTGTAAATACGAGAAATTTCCGTCCTTGAAGACAGTTAAATGTTGAAGCTATTAACTACTGCGGTACCGCCTCAAGTTCATATGAATGTTATTTACATTCGACCGGACCATGTGTAACAAATCTCACAACAATATCCTCAACATTTATATTACATAATACTTGCTGGGTACTACAAATAGAATCGCTTGCCTTATACCATTTAATATAAAAATGTTATTATTTCTTTCCCATTGAAATTGTCAGCAACACTTTACTTTCCTGAAGAATAGTCTGAATAGTCCAGAGATGAAGCTAAATGGAACAGACTCAACCAGCTATGTTTATTGTTCCTGATGCACATTATCGATCTCTTAACACTTGTCAGGACGCTGATAATTCCACTTGGACAAGACATAATTCCTATCTTTTAGTTGACCCTTCTCCAAACGAGCCCCGACATTCTGCATATTGCCTTCCGAACTAGTTGCATCACCATCGTCGTCCGAATTGCGCTTCTTAAATGAGTGCGCTTGCAGCTGCTGGTTGCAGCTCACTACGAAGTTTTTACGTTATTCGTGAAAATCCATCGTGACAATTATTGTCGATTTGCGCCAAATGGGCTAAGTTATAGACACAGCAATTCTTCTAAATCTTTGGCTTTCCACTTTGACATTAGCAGCGTAACGTAACGAGGCGGCCTGCCATAGCGATGCCTTCTCCAGATTTTGGTCGACCATTTAGAAACATTCTAAATGTCTGATGTCTCGATGCCCACAAAACCGTTCGATAAATAAATCCTTAAATTGTGGCCACGTAATACGGCGAAACATATTTGTGGCAGCCATTGTGATGCGCTGCTCCTTCCAGCGCCTTGCTCAACACGATAACTAGGCCGCTGCCTTTGAGCGCGTTGTCCGCGAAAATAAGGTCTGCCGTTGTGAACCAAGCTGAGGCATCCACTCCAGGAATATCGGGGTTGAACTTGGGCAGCGATATGTGTGTTGCCCTTCCATCGTTTTCCTGGGCTCTCGGTGCTTGCATATTTTTTATTATATCCATTAGATTTCGGTTTTGGATTTGCCAACGCACTCAAATAAGAATTGGTGATTTCGTTAGTAGGCATGGCGGATCCCACTTCTGATGTCGCAGCGTCGTTACTCTTCTGAGTCTCTTCCTTAGAGCGAAGTGAATTCCGACCGGCGCGTGTAATCGTCTGAATGGGACTCACTTTGCATTGCTTCTCGATCTCGCATTGATCTTGCGCTTTCTTTAAATACGCAGGCCGGACTACACTCAGCGGCCAGCGCAACAACGCCGTCGCCTCACTCGTACGGTACTTTGGCGCCAGACATATTCTATGCTGTATGCTATGCCAAATTCTACGCTGTAGTCAAATTCTAGGAACGGTTTTACAATATACCAAACTCATTACGCAGTTGCGTCTTGCAAGCACAGTGGGCGAACTGTGCTTATAATGTGACAGACATATACAGTGGTCAAAATTCGTTCATAATGCGACATATTCTATTACATAACAAGTAAGAAGGCTCTAGTCGAGACGGCTCGACTACGAGATTCCCGGAACCCTGCAAAAGAAGTGACATTCTTCTTCTTTCCGCACTTATGAGCGCACGCCCACGCGACTTGGGGGTGGGTTGGGCTGAACTTTGGACGTAACTCCATTTCTAGATGAACGATCGTCATGAAATTTTTGGAGTAGATTAAGAGTATCAAAATGCATCTACATGGGGGCGTGGCATCCAAATTCTAAAAATAACAAACTCTGTGTAAATCATAATATCTATCTAATATATTAATTTGTAGTCACTAGCTAAAACGGTGTAGAGTTACGCCCAAAAAAACCAAAACATTTAAACGAATTTTCGAATTTTCGACAAACAAACTCGTACTGCGTAGCTAACATACGCATGTTCATGTGAAATTTCAGCTCTCTAGCTTTTGTAGTTTCCGAAATCTCGACGTTCATACTGTCGGACGGACGGACAGACGGACACACGGACAGACGGACGGACGGACGGACGGACAGACAGACAGGGCTCAATCAACTTTTTTTTTTCTGCTGATCAAGAATATATATACTTTATGGGGTCTGCGACGTCTCCTTCTGCCTGTTACATACATTTAACAAAACAATTATACCCTGATTTCCCATTTTCAATGGGTTCAGGGTATAAAAAAAATGCAAAGCAATGATCCTTCTATTAAAATTGTAGTACTTTATTTATAGCTCTCACACTTTCCTTTGTTATCAAGTATACGCATTGTTGCCATATATGCGCTATTTTGGGAAGCGTGGTCAAATTACTTAAAACTTTGTTTTTATATTTAGTGTGGTATATTTATCAAATATACCAAGTTTCAGCTCGATATGTGCAATATTAGACTTTATGCCACTTTTTTTGGCAATTCCGCCCAGTGTGCATTGGTAGATATAGCTGAGTATTAAGTGTCTGATGATGTTGATTGCATAATTGTTGCGAACGACTGCATCTACATGCGTCGTGTCTACCTCGTCCTCTTCATCCATGTCGAGAGTGGAAAATCTATTGTTGTTGCTTGTCGGCTTTCAGTTGGGGAAACGTGCAGAGTTCAAGCAGCACTCACTCGCTTGGCATTGGAATTAGGTGAATTAGGCTTGTCAATTTTCCTTTTAATTGATCGCCGATTTTGTGCGTTCAACAATGTTTCGACAACGTTAGAAGTTTTTACTATAGCGGCATTAATACTTATTGTAGGGCAGATACTACTTATTGTCGTAGTTGCTATTGTGGAATTGGTGATGCTGGAAGCACTCGTAAATGTTACAGTTGTTGTTGTGCAGTTGATTTAGGTTACAGTGTGTGACGATCGTTGAATTTCTGAGCGATTCTAAGACCGAATCACCGAAGGTAGTTTTCCTGCATTTTCTCATGATCAATCAACTTATTACTAAGTCAAGAGTCAGAGATAATATTCGCATTCATTGTTTTAATATATACTACAATTACTTGGATCGTAATATGCAAAACTTAATTTACGCACCTAAATGTCTTTGAAACGGTGCACCGAATATTAACTTTACTGATAAGAAAAGCCCTTATTGCCCCTCTTGTGTGGCAGTGCACGGGGAGAAGGGCCAGATAATGTTATTGTCCAATTGTCGACACCGCGTAAGAATTTTATGTGTGCTACTTTTAACACACACGAGAATGCACAGGTAAAACAGAATAGATAAGGCAATTTTGCAAGCGCGGCACAACCGATCTCTATGAAAACAGATTAGCGACTCACCAGTGGATTAGTTGAGGGAATAAATAAGCGTAGATATACATGTCTTTATGTTTTAGCTACTCACCTATTATGCCATGATGCGACTCAACGGCCAGCGTAAAGTTGCGTTCCAGTTGCCAAGGGTCCCGAAAGGCTGCACCATCATCGACGATGCGTCGCGTCTGTGGCCCTAGCAGGACATTCGAGCGACTTTGGGTACCTGATTGTGTCTTGTCAGCGGTCTGCTGCTTGCTGATTTTGATCTCTTCCGGCGTCAGGATGTTTAATTCAGTTGTAACGCGTAGATCTGGAAAAATAAGGGGAACCCTTTATTATTGTATGCCGACTGATTGCTATTTTGCCAATTATTTGCAATATTTTCAGCGGTTGTTTGGGTTCAATTTGTTGCGAATTTAAACCTCAAACAAAGATGAGGACGACAACCTGAGAAAATTGACTAATGGAGAGAGCGAAAATCATGATGTGTTTTGATGTCAATCCCCTTTTTTGTTATTCAAAAGAGTTTTACAGCTACTTACGTTGCCAACTCTCGGAGGTATCTGCTAGTCCATAGCTGCTGATAGTTGATTCATTAACAATGTTATTGATTAACCGATGATCTCGATCATCACTGTTGACATGACGCTTGCGCTGTTGTTGTTGTTGTTGTTGCTGTTGTTGTGCTGTCGCAAGATTGCTCAGGTGGTTGTTATTTGCCGAATGCACATCCTGTTCCTCACGATTTCGTTCATGTTCTCGTTCTCTTTCGCGTTCACGCTCTTCACGAAACCGTTGTTTCCGCTGTTCACGCGGCTCCCAATCGGTTGGATGCTGATCCAGCGACGATTTGCTGCCATATAGGTAGTGGCTAGCCAGTGGAGTTAGTCCCTCTGCACACGGATTGCTGGCGCTAAGCGACGCACTAACAGCTGCAGCTAGCAAGTTATAATTAACAGGACTGCGACTCTCACATACATGTGGCGGCAGAAGATTCTGCGACTGCGTCTGCCTTTGTCCAATACTGTGCAATTGTGGCGCGACTTGCTCCCTTTGCTGATGATAGGCTCGTCTTGCCGAGGAGTGTATATCCTGTTGTTCGGGATGTTTCTGCGGTTCTTGCTGCTGCTGATTTTGATGTTCATCGGAATACTCCGTAGCCAAGTGCAACAATGTGCTAGCACGTGGAGTGGGTGACTCCCAGTAGTTTTCCTTAACAAACGGATTCTGGCTGTTTGATGCAGTTCCGTTGCCAATAATATTGCTACTGCTGTTGTTGGTGGCTTTGAGCAGACCTTGATGTTGGTGCTGCCTGTTGACTGATATGGCGCTGTTCCGTTTGCGCGGCATATCTTTATTGTTATGGCCGTGCCTTATATCAACCGTGTGGTAGTAGAAAGATGCGGGATATGCCGTCTGTGGCACCGACTCTTCAATAAGCAGCTGCTGCGGTGGTTGGTGCACAGCTTCGTCCTCTATCAATAGAATACCGTCGACGTCCGTATCGCCACCGTTCGCTGTAATAGCTGGCGGTGTTGGTGTCAGTGGCGAGCACAAAAATGGATTTGTTGATATGCGCGGCGTGACCGAAGACAGCGACTCTGAAGAGTGAGTCGAAGCTGAATGCGGTGGAGGAGATTGTGTTATAATGTTAACACTTTTATAGTAGCTGGATGTGCTGATGGACGTAGCAATGGGTGAGCTAGTCCCAGTTGTCTCTGCAGTTCCTGCTGCTACTTTTGTGTTGGTGCCACTGTTAAGATTTCCATCAGCAAGCACTTCATGTTGCTGTCGATTGCTGCTGTGCGACAGCTGTTGCTGTTGCTGGTGATGTTGTTTGGGTCGGCACTTTGGAAATAGCAAATTTATTTGATCGTTGAGCGGTGGCGAAGGTGAGAGCAGTGCCTGCGATAAATTCAATGGCTGCTTTTGCTGATAGCCGATATTGCTGTTAGAAGCGTTGCTGCTGTCACAGTCGTGTTCCAATCCGTGGAGCGTGTAGTAATTGTACTGCTGAGCGCCAGCTGCAACTGATGGTGTTGCTGCTGTTGTTGCTCGGGCTTGTAGACGCTGGTAGCTGCTATTGCTGCTACCGTTATTGCTATTGACTGTGCTGTGATTAGACTGTTGCTGTTGGTGCTGATGATGATGGTGATGATGATTAGTGCTACTAGTTGTTTGTCCAGCAGCCAATGTTGTCAGTGTTGTGCTGACCATTATTGTTGCCAATAAACTGAAAATAAAGAAGCGAAAAGTTATACATAGATGAGTATCGAAGATTTATTATTCGGACTATGCTGCTCAAAAAGCAAGTGAAGCAAGTGGCGAACGAAGCATGGTGAGCAGCAACATTCACCTGCTTCTCTTTGCTTATACGCTTCACGCCCATCTAGAAGTTTTAATAAACATATGCACAATGTAAACCTTTTTCATGTAACAAAGCATGACAGTATCGAGTTCTGCCGCTACTCTGCCCCGGCTGTGGCTGTGGCTCTTACTGTTGTTTAGACAACACAGATGGCGGCTGTAAGGTTCTCTGAATGTTAATTATGTGCAATACTAAAAATGAAGCAGCCAATCAATGTCATTCATTCAAAGGATTTTTAGGAGCTTACCTTTTTTAAGCCCTGAACCCATTAAAAATGGGTAATCAGCGTATAATGGATTTGTTAAAAGAATGTAACAGACAGAAGGCGTGGCAAACTCCATAAAGTATATATATTCTTGATCAAGGTGACAAACTGGGTCAATATAGCCCTGTCCGCTAGCTCGTCCGTCCGTGTGTATGAAAATATCTCAGAAACTATAAGAGCTAGATACTTCTTTCTTTTTGTGTCAGGTCCGTATATTGCACGCGCAGTACGAGTTTGTTTCAGAAATTTGATAACTTTTATATTTCCCGATAAAAACAGTTATCGACAATCAGTTATAAAATTATATCTCGCTCATCTTTAGAGTTAAAGTCTCCAAGTCTTCTGCATATATATATATATATATATATATATATATATATATATATATATATATATATATATATATATATATATGTATATATTAATATAATACAATTTCGGTATTTGTCAGATTTTGGATTCCGGTCCCCAATTCACCCCACACCCCCAAATGTGTAAAAAATGGATTTCAAATACTAGAGACATACGGTATGGTTTGGCGTATAGATATGAATGTCATGATCATAACCTGAAAATTTGATTACGATTGTCCGTCTGGAAACAGAATTATTAATCAAATAAGTTATCGCAGCGAAACCCACGCGGCAGAGCAAGCGAGGCAGCGCTTACACACATGCAGGCGTACAAGCATAGATCAGCGTGTGTGTGTGTGCGCGTGATTTTGCATTTATTGTTTGTTACGCGTGGAATCTCGAAACGAAGCATTCTTGGAATATTATTCGTTCGAAGAAGGTCGCAGGGGATTTCGTAGTCGAGCAGTCTCGACTACAGCTTTATACTGCCTGTTACATACATTTTCACAAAACCATTATACCCTGAAAACCCATTTTCAATGGGTTCAGAGTATAACAAGTAAAAAGGCTCTAGTCGAGACGTCTCGACTACGAGATCCCCTGAACCCTGCTAAAAAGTGATACTCTTCTTCTTTACGCACTTATGAGCGCGCGCTCTGCTAACCGCGCAGTTGCTGCCGTGGCTTGGGGGTGGGTTGGGCTATACTTTGGACGCTTATAACTCCATTTCTAGATGGACGATCTTCATGAAACTTTATATTCCGAAAGAGTATCTAAATCTATCTATGTGCCAAACTGCAAGTCTCTAGTATTTGAAATGCGTTTTTTTTTAATTGGGGGCGGAGGGGGCGTGGCATCCAAAATCTGAAAACAACAAAATCTGCGTATCCATAATATCTATCTAAATATGTAAAGTTAAAGTCTCTAGCTAAAACGGTGTAGAAGTTATTCCCAAAAAAACCTAAAAAATGGAAACGAATTTGTATCTATAATTTGGAAATGGGATGAGTTATCAAAAAAACAAAATAAACTCGTACTGCGTAGCTAACATATAAGTGTTCATGTGAAATTTCAGCTCTCTAGCTTTTGTAGTTTCCGAAATCTCGACGTTCGTACGGACGGACGGACGGACAGACGGACAGACGGACGGACGGACGGACAGACGGACGGACGGACAGACGGACAGGGCTAGATCAACTTTTCTCGTTACCCTGATCAAGAATATATATACTTTATGGGGTCTGCCACGCCTCCTTCTGCCTGTTACATACTATTAACAAAACTATTATACCCTGATTTCCCATTTTCAATGGGTTCAGGGTATAAAAAGGCGAAGTATCTCTCTGAAGTGAAATGCAATTATTGTGGAAAACTGAGAAACGTGTAAACATCTGTACCGTAGCTCTCCGTCAGAAACAATAAGTAGCTCAACCGGTGAGCTTGTTCCATTTTGTTTTGACTTTGGAGTTCAATGTTCCTTGATTAAGGAAAGCGTCGCCGATAAATTTAGTGGTAAAAGAATTAATAACCTCGTTAAGCTGAATGGCATAAGTAACGAATCAATATACAGTACTCAACAATTATTAAGTAATATAAACATTGATCAATATTATTTTGAAGTTTTGTTACATGTTATTATGGACAAGTATTTGAAACATGACATACTAATTAGTCGTGAAATTTGTAGTCTGAGTTTTGCCGTTACCATATACGCT
Source organism: Drosophila koepferae (assembly GCA_030914345.1). Lineage (NCBI taxonomy): Eukaryota > Metazoa > Arthropoda > Insecta > Diptera > Drosophilidae > Drosophila > Drosophila koepferae. The sequence continues at coordinate 9,961 of JAUESR010000040.1, forward strand.
GACAAATTTCAAATTTACAAAACTAGATTTAACTCTAAGGGTGCATAGATTTCGAACTCTAATTATAACAGATCAAAACGTAGTTTCGCAAGTAAAAGTATTCACGAATCTTTCTCCTTTCAAAGCAAGCAATTATGCAATACAAAATAATCAGATACTCGATGAGTTATGTAAAGATAGAGACAGCACAATGAAAGATGCGTCTATTGTAAAATAAGTAAACTGAAGACCGCACCGTAGAAGAAGAGAAGTGTTAATGGAACTAGACATATGAAAAGTTAGAGTATCTGATAAGGGAACTACACATATGATCTGTTTAATTATGTGTTAAAGGAACTACACATGAGAAAAGTTAAATTGTGTAAAGGAACTAACCATAAGATGAGTTAAATTGTGTAAAAGAAACTACAAATGTGAAAAGTTAAGTTTTGTGTTAAAGGAACTACACCTATGATAAGTTAAATTGTGTTAAAGGAGGAACTACACAAATTTGTTTAATTTGAAAATAGAAAACAAAATCTGATTCAAGGATATTCAATGAAAATGCATTGAACATATCCAGAAAGTCTTCTGAAGTATTGTCACATAAAGACAACACACGAGGGCGTGTACTTTGTCAGGAAAGCCGTGTCGCAATATAATCGAATTGTGACCACTGTACATGTCTGTCACATTATGAGCATAGTTTGTCCGCTGTGCTTGCAAGACGCAACTGCGTAATAAGTTTGGTATATTGTAAAACCGTTCTTAGAATTTGACTACAGCGCAGAATATGACTGGCGCCAAAATACCGTATGAGTGAGGCGACGGCGTTGTTGCGCTGCCGCTGAGTGTAGTCCGGTCTGCGTAGTTAAGAGAAGCGTAGATCAATGCGTGATCGAGAAGCAATGCAAAGTCAGTCGCATTCAGACAACTACACACGCCATTCCGACCGGCGTTCCGCTCTAGAAAAGTTTGTGTATGACAATATGATGGACGAGTCTCAGAAAAGTAACGACGCTGCGACATATACTTTATGTGGTCTGCGACGTCTACTTCTGCCTGTTACATACATTTTCACAAAACCATTATACCCTGAATTCCCATTTTCAATGGGTTCAGGGAATAAAAAAGTAAACAAAATTTTGATTTTATATCGCTAATAAGGGAACTGGATGACTTATCGAAAAAAAAAAAATAAATAAATAAATCCGTTCCGGATTCCCCCAATTCACCCTCATTCCTCCAAATGTGTGAATTTCAAGTACCAGAAACATATGAATGTAATTATCATAATCTGAAAGTTTGATTACGTAAGTCTATCTACAAGATCTATTCATAAAAAACTTCCCATAACATTCTTCATATGCAGAGCAAGCGAGACAGAACATGGATATTGCTAGCGAGAGAGCAAGGCGCATGCTTATGTGTACGTAAGTGTTTGTGTGTATGTACACTTTGCTCTCTCGCTAGAAAATCCATCCTTGTGCTGTCTCGCTTCTGATTTTTGTATACCCTGAGGCCATTGTAAATAGGAAATCAAGGTAAAATGGTTTTGTTAAAAGTATGTAACAGGCAGAAGGAGGCGTGGCAGACCCCATAAAGTATACATATTCTTGATCAGGGTGACGAGAAAAGTTGATATAGCCGTGTCCGTCCATCTGTCCGTCTGTCCGTCCGTCCGTCTGTATGAACGTCGAGATTTCGAACTACAAAAGCTAGAGAGCTGAGATTTCACATGAACACTCGTATGTTAGCTATGTTGTACGAGTTTATTTTGTTTTTTCGATAACTCATCCCATTTCCAAATTATCGATAAAAATCGAAAATTCGTTTACTTTTTTTTAGGTTTTTTGGGCATACCTTCTGTTTCAGCTAGAGACTTCAAATTTGTTTATTTAGATAGATATTTTGGATACGCAGATTATGTAATTTATAGATTTTGGATGCCACGCCCCCTTCGCACCCAATTTGAAAAAAACGCATTTCAAATACTAGATAGCAATTCGGTACATAAATAGATTTGGATGCTCTTATTCTACTCTGAAAATTTCATGAAGATCGTTCATCTAGAAATGGAGTTATAAGCGTCCAAACTTCAGCCCAACCCACCCCCAATACACGGCAGCAACTGCGCAGTTAGCTGAGCGCGCGCTCATAAGGCTACAAACACAGTGCATGCTGTGACGAAGACGAAGATGAAGACGAAGCTGAAGACGAAAAACAGTGCAGAACAAATCGTATGAATTCGCTCGCTTGTACGCATAGTGCGCGCTGTGACGAAGACGAAGATGAAGACGAAACGCAAGCAATCAGCTTCAAACGCTGCTGTACTGAATTTGAAGACGAATTGCTTGCTATTTACCTCATCAAATCAATATTCCGATAATACTTTATCTCCACAGCAGCAGCAACCGAGCACTTTTGTTACATCAGGAAATATTATTACATTTTCAAATTAAGTTAAGACAGTCGATAAAAAAGTAATTAAATGAGAAGTAATAATCAGTAAAATGCATAAAACTAAATATATTTTAAATTATTTTTTTACCTTAACGTCACAATTAGCCTTTCAGCACATATAATTGGCGTTTTATTAAAATTAGTCCAATTTTTAATAATAAGTGGCTCAATTTTAATTAAAATATAATCAAATATGCTAATTGTCATTCTGGTATATTCCACAAATTTCTTTTCATCGTGGCGCAACTCATCATACAAATGATGAAATTCGCCAAATGCTTCTCTTCCCAAATTTATAGGGTGTACTTTTTTATTTACTCTTATACGTTTTAATTTAAAATATAAGCTTTGCTCAATCAGCAGGTCATCATCTGATGAGGAATCCATTGCGACTAACATAACAAAATCGCAACCAATTCGTCTTGCACTGTGCAACCTATTCGCTTACTCGCAACGCAAGCAATTTCTCTTCAGCTTCGTCTTCATCTTCGTCTTCGTCACAGCGTGCACTGTGTTTGTAGCCTAAGTGCGTAAAGAAGAAGAGTATCACTTTTTTTTTTGCAGTTTTCAGGGTATCTCGTAGTCGAGCCGTCCCGACTAGAGCCTTCTTACATGTTTTTTTTTTTTTTTTTTTTTTTTTTTTGGACGACTCTGCGAGCTTCATCATGGTTGTGGCCGCGAAGGTGCTTGTAAGATTCCAAGCTGCCTCCGATTTCAGCATGGCATTGACTATATTGTCCGTTCTAATAGGGCATTCGTCATTTTCCAGGCCAAAGAATCTGCGTAAGATAAAAATTAACCTTACCGTGCTTGCGGTTTATCCATGGTGCAAGCTCCGGGATGAGCGTGTGCGTCCAGCGCCCTTTTGTTGAGATATTCGACCGTCTTTGCCATCGTGCAATGCTGTTCACCCTGATAGCGTTGTACCGTATAGGCTCGTGTGTGTTCCGCTCCACGGCTTCGGTGACGAAGTCCTCCAGTGGCACCATGCCGACTATGACAAGCGCAGTCTGTAGGTGGCGCAAATGCCCCGGCTGTAGCTCGGCGTTGCCATCGCTCTTGACCATATTGGTGTAGCATAGAGGATGACGGACCTAATGACGCTCGTTAGGAGGAGACGTCGTTATTGCCTTGGTCCCCGTGTGTTAAGCATAATTCTTGAGAGAGCTCTACAAGAATCAGCTGCTTTTTTATGCACATATTCTAAGCGCTCGCGGAAAATTAATCTTGTGTCTAACATGACGCCAAGATACTTTAACGCCCTCTGCCAATCTTTATATTGTCAGTTTCCACTCTTTTGCGACTGCTGATTAGGACGACTTCCGTTTTGTGTGCCGCTAGCTCTAGTCCAGCTCCTGTCAAACAGCTTCGTATGCGATTGATATTTGCGCTGTACATAGCCTCTGAGTCTTTAAGCTCCTTGCCTGACTGCTACATCATCAGCAAAGCCAATTGTGCGCGCACCTGCTGGTAGATCTAAGCGCAGTACGCCATCGTACATAATATTCCATAGAAGAGCCCCAACACTGAACCTTGGGGGAATCTAGCTGACACCAGTTTGGGGACCCTCACTCGTATTGTATATTAGTGTTCTTCCTCTTTTAGATATTTAGGGATATTATATTGTGACATCGCATCCAGTATCATATCTCAACTAGCTGTGTAGAAGACATTCTTTACATCAAGAGTCATAATTATGCAGTATTGCTTCGTCCCGTGGTTCCATCTGGTGCCTTGGATGGCGGAAGTTGCCAATCCAACAACTTTATTTAACGCATCTGTTGTTGACCGGGCCTTCCGGAAACTGAATTGGTTAGGAGAAAGGCCTCCGGCGCTAGCAATAGCACTCTCCAGCCTAGCGCAAATCAGTTTCTCAAACACCTTTCCCATGGTGTCTAAGAGGCAGATTGGTCAGTATGAAGATGGCTCCTCTGGTGGTTTGCTAGCCTTGGGTAGCAATACCAAGTTCTGAATTTTATAGGTTGCGGGGAACGTCTCCTGAATTAGACATTCGTTGTAGAGTTTCGCAAACGTACTTGAGTGCAAGGCGAGGCCTACCTTTAGCGCACGATTTGGGACCCCGTCCGACCTTGGAGCTGACTTAGTTCTATGACTTCTGAGAGCTACTAAGATTTCTTCGTCCGTAACTAAGGCAATATGAGTGCTCATTGAGCCCTGATCAGCAGGCACGGACTTAGGGGTATGACTGGAGCTTAATCTTTCTGGAAAGAGCGTTTCTACAATCGATTTAAGCTCTAACCGGACCGTAGGCTGCACCTGTTTACTTGCGTATAGTCTTTTAACTACAATCTTATATGCCCTGCCTCAAGGGATATAATCGGTTGAGTCACACAGCTCTAGAAAGCATTCTCGTTTGCTTGCCCGAATGGCCTTCTTCAACTGTCTTCGAGCCACCTGGTAAGCTACTTGTTTTTCTAAGTACGTGGGCCTACCGCGGGCGCTTTGGTAACTTCTTCTCGCCTGGATGCATTTACGTCGAATGCCACCTATTTGTGCATTCCACCCATACATACATCTGCGTTTGTTGACGCATGAACTGCTCGCCGCGTAGCATGCTGCTATTGCAAGCACTCTGAATTTAAGCTACCATTTGGCTCGCTCTGGCCTCAGTATTGCCAGATGTGCCCAACGACTGAATGGCATCTAAAAAGCCGGCGGGTTCAAAAATAACCAACTGATACGATTCTTTCCACAAGTTTGGCACCCTGGCAGGTGGCTCACCTATTGTGAACAGAAGTGCCGTATGATCGCTGCCCGTATGGCTATCGCAATAATTCCGTGTTGCTTCGCGAAAAAGGGATAAAGTGACAATTACAGATCCGTATCCAGCCCGACTGAAGGTGAACTCGTGACCAGTGTTGAGCAGTGCAACATCCAGTGTCGCGAAGATCTCCAATAGTATACGGCCTCTGGCATTTGTTGTGTGGCTACCCCATTCTAACGCCCAGGAATTAAGGTCACCTGTTATAGCATCCACGGCAAGTTCGTCAAGCGTCGTTGTGAAATCGCTGAGCTGCGTGCTGGGGGCCAGGTAACAACTGCAGAGCCATAAGTTACCGTATCGGCCGCGTACAAATCCATTGAGTGACTTAACATTTGAAAGTACATTCGTTGAATTGCCACATTCCCACAGCGCTGCTTTGCCAGTACTGTATGTTGCCCACGTTCGGGGGCAGCTGATCTTATAGCGATGAGGCTCACTGAGAAAGGCTTCGTCTATACATTTTTTGCTTATAGTCTGCTCTGGTAGATCTTGTGCAGCAACACAATAATTTTAATAATGCTGCAGGAACCTCAACATTTCATTTTACGCGCGGCTTCCCGTTAGAATGGGCCCTTGAAACTGCCTGCTGAGTGGTAGTATGATTATTGTTATAGTGGGCGGATCAGGAGCGTATATGAGTATATGTTCCAAATATCAAATTTCAGCGTTTTAGCTTTAACGGTGTAGAAGATACGTTCTTCCCGATTTGCCACGCCCCCAATAGTATATGAGTATATGTTCCAAATTTCAAGTCTCTAGCTCTAATAGCGCCGAAAAATATTGCGTTCATATGAACAGACGGACGGACGGACAGACGTACAGACGGACGGACAGCAAGACGGACATTGCACAAAACCAATAGACTCTTTTTCCGTTTTTCGGAACAGAGTGTAAAAAAATATGCTTGTGGCGGGATATGATCCCACGCCACTTGCGCAAATTGTATAGCACTTACCACCAACACTATGGCCCTGATCTAGAACTTTCTGGCTAAACCTAAATATGTTCACTGATATAGCAATATACACTTATAAACATCGGCCTGGCAGCTTCCGCCATCCAAGGCACCAGATGGAAGCACGGGACGAAGCACTACTGCATCATTGCGACTCTTGATGTGAAGAATGCCTTCAACACAGCTAGTTGGGATATGATACTGGATGCGATGTCACAATATAATATCCCTAAATATCTAAAAGAGATAGTGAGGAGCTACTTCAGAGGAAGAACACTAATATACAATACGAGTGAGGGTCCCCAAACTCATATAGTGTCAGCTGGAGTCCCCCAAGGTTCAGTGCTGGGGCCTCTCCTATGGAATATTATGTACAACGGCGTACTGCGCTTGGAACTACTAGCAGGTGCGCACACCATTGGCTTTGCTGATGATGTAGCAGTCGTCACCATAGGAAAGGAGCTTAAAGATACTGAGGATATGTGCAGCGCAAGTATCAATCGCATACGAAGTTGTCTGGAGCTGGACTAGAGCTAGCGGTGCAGAAAACGGAAGTCGTCCTAGTCAGCAGTCGCAAGAGAGTGGAAACTGCCAATATAAAGATCGGCAGCGTTACCATCGCATCTAAGAGGGCAATAAAGTATCTTAGAATATGTGCATAAAAAAGCAGCTGATTCTTGTAGAGTTCTCTCAAGAATTATGCTCAACACGCGGGGACCAAGGCAACAATTACGTCTCCTCCTAACGAGCGTCATTAGGTCCGTCATCCTCTATGCTGCACCAATATGGTGCAGCGGAAAACGCACGAGCCTATACGGCGCGACGCTATGAGGGCGGACAGCATTGCGCGATGGCAAAGACGGTCGAATATCTCAATAAAAGGGCGCTGGACGCACACGCTCATTCCTGAGCTTGCACCATGGATAAATCGCAAGCACGGTGAGGTTAATTTTTATCTTACGCAGATTCTCTCGGGACATGGATGCTTTCGGAGCTACTTGAAGCGCTTTGGCCTCGGATGAATGCTCCTGGTGTGGACGAGGACTGGTGGAAGATGCCAAACACATCTTATTCGAGTGCGGACGCTTCCAAGAGGAGAGGCGTTGTCTGGAAGAGGCTGTGGGCCGCTCCATTAGAGCGGACAATATAGTCAACGCCATGCTGGAATCGGAGGCAGCTTGGAATCTTACAAGCACCTTCACGGAGCTCCGCAGAGTTGAGCGGATAAGAAGTCGGGGTGTCCCAGCCTAAGATAGTGCAAAGCGCTTGCGAAGCAATGTTAATAAACGAATATATGCATGTATGCATGTATAAAAAAAATTGCTTGCCAGCGTGGCAATCGGAAAAGCAGTTTCTAGTGCTTAAATGCATTTCATAATAAATATTCAAATATAAATAAAATTACATTATCACATTCATTATCACATTATCACATTCAACCTCTCAAGAGATAAGACGTGCTGCATAAAAACCCCGCTAGGCAAACGCATTAGCAAAAGCTATCAGCAAACGCGCGACAAACGAATATCAAAAATCAAAAAAAAAAAAAAAAAAAAAAAAAAAAAAAAAAAAACAAGTAAGAAAACTCTAGTCGAGAGTGCTCAACTAGATAATACACTGAACCCAATTTCAATAAAATAAAATAATAATCTGTACTGTGGTTTGGTTTTTTGTAATTATCTTGAAAATGCATCAATTTTAGTGCTGAAAATAGCAAAAAACTTCTTAATTTTGACAAATAGTTAAATATATTGCTCTTGATTAGTACTAAAATTAATCCGTTTTCAAGATAATTACAAAAAACCAGTGTCGAACGTTACAAAAAGTTGACTTTTCTGGATATGGATAAATCAGAAAGTATACATAAGAATGTATGCGTGTAACGTTCAAAATGTACATATGTACATGTATGTATATATACATTGCATTGCCAAAAAAATAATAAAAGATGGCGCTTATATTTGTTAAAATTCGAAAAATGTTATACTATTATTAAATATCATTAAAAATAGACCCAACAAATAGACGTTCTTCGATTAACACGCATCACCTTAATTAACACAGACACTTCATAATTGTAAAAGAAATATATCAATGCCACTCAAAGCTGTAATAGCCATAATAAATAAGTTCACTGCTAAAGCGCCATCTAGCAAGTTTAAATTCTTAGACCATGCTAGGCTAGTTTTGAATGTACATGTGTGCATACATACATATATAAGAAAACTCTTACAGCAGATGTCACGTGCTTTGGTTATTGGGGCAAACTTTCTGTTCATTATTTTCTGTTGACTTAACGGAATAAAATATAATTGAAGCAAAAACATTTTCAGATATGAGGCTATTAAATATTTGAAATTAAAAAAAAAACGCACTTATTCACAATTAGTTAAACTACCAACTGACTTTCAAAGGTATCAAATACAAAAGAATAAATAATAATAAAGAAAGAAATAAAAAAAAAAAAATTTTAAAAATTAAAAATAACAATAAGAGATTATGAAGGGCTTAGGCGAGACTAGAACCTGCGACATCCTAATATTCGTTGCATCTGCCTAGCCATCTACACCACGGCTCGCTTAAGCGGCAGAGTAGCGAAAACGAATGAAAATCGCCATATACGAAAAAATAAATAAAGCAGATTCTGAAAATACAAATACAATTCAAAGACAATTCAAAGACAATTCTAACGCAATTCAAAAACAATTGTGATTCTTAGAATATACACGCATAGCAACATAGAAAACGGCCCAAGATTTTTTGTGTGTATATGTGCACACGCATACGAAAATTGATTTGCATTGCTCAACGTTGCTTGCATTTCCATTGTTATTTTAATTGTTTTAAAATTTTAAAAATATTTAATGGAATGTAATGAGAGTTTCAGCATATGATCTACATATTCTATTTAACATTTTAGGTTTTTTTTAGAAATCATAACTCTTTTACAATTAGCTTTACATGCGCAAATCTGTACATACATATGTACATACATATGTACGATTGCAGCCACACACTGATCTAAGCTTGTACACATATACATATGTACATACATACATATACATATGTATGTATATATTTATGTGCGCCCGCAATGCGTCTTGCTGTGTCGCTGCCTTGCTTGCTGCGCCACATGGGTTTTGATGAGAAAACTTTATAGACTAATAATTCTGTTTCTAGATGGACAATCGTATTGATATGTTCAGATTAAGATTATGATATTCATATCTATATGCCAAACCAAACTGTATGTCTCTAGTATTTGAAATGCATTTTTTACACATTTGGGGGTGTGGGGGCGAATTGAGGACCGGAATCCAAAATCTGACAAAAACCGAAATTGTATTAAATTAGTATCTATATATACAGTGGCTCACAGCTTATTTGATACACTTCAATTTTTAAACTTTCTCCTACTGTAATTCAAAAACTATAAATGATATCGGAAAACTTTAAATGCCAGTTTAAAGAGGACAATTTCTAGTTTTCCAAAACAAAACATTTTATTTGAAAAGTGAGCTGTTCAACAGCAAAAAAATAAAAAAAATAAAATAATATCACAAAATGACCTCACAGCTTATTTGATACAGTGTTAGTAAAATGCTTATATTTTAGGTTAGTTATTATTTTCTTAGTATTTCTTTGCTACTAATCTTATGCTTTCTGATGCCTTTGTCTAAAAATGCCCACAAATTCTCTATGACATTTAAATCAGGAGACTGTGCCGGTGGATTCATGAGGTGGGGGCAGTTCCAAATCAGCCATGTTTGCACTATTCCAGACTTGTGCTTCGGGTCGTTGTCTTGGTAGAAACGAAAATCTCTGCCTACCCCCAGTTTTTCAGCACATTGGAGCAAATTATTTTTTAAAATAGTAAGGTACTGCATTTTATCCATAACTCCATCGATAAACACTAAATTTCCCACACCGGCTGCGGACATACAAGCCCAAACCATCACGTGGCCACCTCCATGTTTCACTGTTGCTTTGAGGTTCTCATTCTGGAGCTCAGTATTCGGCTTTCTCCACACATAAGACATCCCATCGGAGCCAAAAATATTAAATTTTGATTCGTCCGAGAAAATTACCGTGTTCCAGAACGAGGAATCCTTTAGAATGTGCTCTTTGGCAAAGGCAAGTCGGCTTAGCTCGTTTTTCTTTGATATGAACGGCTTCTTTCGAGCTACTCGACCGTTGAAATCATGGTCGCGCAGCACACGACGGATAGTTTCTGCACTCGAAGCCTTGCCCAGTTCATTTTCAACCTCTTCAGCCAACTTTGGAGCAGATAACTTGGGATTAGCTTGAATTTTTCGGACAATGTAGCGCTCGTCGGACTCATTGAATATTTTATTTGGCGCAATTCTTCCCTTATTTTCCACGCGATTCTCGTGTTTAAAGCGCTCTATGATATGCTGGACTGTAGAGGCACTTAAATCCAGCAACTCTGCAGTTTTGCGGACACTCTCTCCTTTCTTAAAATGCTGGATGACCAATTCACGCTTCTCAATACTTGTTCGTGGGCCCATTATAGAATATCTTCTTTCCTGATGTATTAATGTGCCGCAAATCTTGAAAAATATTGTCTTCTATATTACCCAAATATAGCCAAATACTCGCAAGCCAAAAAAATACTTGTATATGGTCATTTTACTTACATAAAGTAGACTGTATCAAATAAGCTGAGAGCTCAAAAATCGACATATACTCGTAAATTGTGCCTGCCACGCCAAAAGACAAATTTTCTGAAAATCCCATTATTTAAATCTAGTATTTTAAATATATACCTCGAGGACTGCATTTAAAGTTTATCGAAATATCATCGACATTCGATATTATAGACGAGTAAAGTTTAAAAATAGTACTGTATCAAATAAGCTGTGAGCCACTGTATGTAGAAGACTTGGAGACTCTAACTCTAAAGATGAATTAGCTAGAATTTTATAACTGGTTCCCGATAAATTCATTTATCGATAACTTTGCAAATATACAAGTTATCGAATTTCTGAAACAAACTCGTACTGCGCGTGCAATATACGGACCTAACACAAAAAGAATGAACTCTCTAGCTTTTGTATCTTCGGAAATCGACGCGTTCAAACATACGGACAGACGGACAGACGGACAGACGGACGGACAGACAGACGGACATGGCTATATCAACTTTTCTCGTCACCCTGATCAAGAATATATATACTTTATGGGGTCTGCCACGCCTCCTTCTGCCTGTTACATACTTTTAACAAAACCATTATACCCTGATTTCCCATTTTCAATTGGTTCAGGATATAAAAACAAACACACGCTACAAACAGTTATACCGGGCTTAGCCCAACAACAACAACCATGCACGAACCGCCGGACATAAGCAAATATAAAAACACACATCTAAGCGAACCCAAATACATTGTCTTAAAACGAAACGATAATAAATCATTTGAAAAAGTGTCACCGTTCGTAATAAAAACAAGTAAAAAGGCTCTAGTCGAGACGGCTCGACTACGAGATCCCCTGAACCCTGCCAAAAAGTGATACTCTTCTTATTTACACACTTATGAGCGCGCGCTCTGCTAACTGCGCAGTTGCTGCCGTGGCTTGGGGGTGGGCTGGGCTGAACTTTGGACGCTTATAACTCCATTTCTAGAAAGACGATCTTCATGAAACTTTCGGAATATATTTAGAGCATCTAAATGTACCCATTTGCCAAATTGCAAGTCTCTAGTATTTGAAATGCGTTTTTTTTCAAATTGAGGGCGTATTCATAATATCTATCTAAATATATTAATTTATAGTCTCTAGCTAAAACGGTGTAGAAGTTACGCTCAAAAAACCAAAAAAATGTAAACGAATTTTCGATTTTTTATCGATAATTTGGAAATGTGATGAGTTATCGAAAAACCAAAACAAACTCGTACAGCGTAGCTAACATACGAGTATTCATGTAAAATTTCAGCTCTCTAGCTTTTGTAGTTTCCGAAATCTCGACGTTCATACAGACGGACAGACGGACGGACGGACGGACGGACGGACGGACGGACAGACGGACAGGGCTAGATCAACTTATTTTTCGATGCTGATCAATAATATATATACATTATGGGGTCTGCGACTTCCCATTTTCAATGGGTTCAGGGTATAAAAACCATAGACTATGCCTGCGGAGGAGAAGTAGAAACATGCAAAAAACAAGAGACGGCTCCCTACTTATTAAAACCAAAAACAACTTGCAAGCTACAAAACTTCTCATGCTCACCAAAATGACAATTATCGACATCACTGCAACAGAACACAAAACACTAAATTTTTCCAAAGGTGTAATATACTGCAATGACCTACGCAACATAAGTGAAAAAGTAATACAAGAATAACTAACAACACAGAAAGTAACTGAAGTTCGCAGAATCCTAAAAAGACAACCAAACAACATAAACCAAGAAGACAACATACTCGTAGAAACTGGGCCCATCACAATCACTTTCGCAACACAAAAACTGCCTGAAACAATTAAAATTGGCTACGAATCTGTCCGCGTGCGACCCTACATCCCCCTCCCATTGCGGTGCAACAACTGCCTCCGCTTTGGACACTCTACAACCACCTGCAAAAGTTCGAAAACTTGCAAAAACTGCTCAGAAAACAAGCACACTACCGAAGGAGAACTATGCAATAAGCCTGAACTGTAAAAAAAACACAGAAGTCGACCATCAACACAGTCCACTCGACCGCAAATGCCCTACATTCTTAAAACAACAAGAATTGACAGCAATTAAAATAACCAAAAAAGTAGATCACAAAACTGCAGTTGTATATACCACAAAGGGCATAACCAACAAAATACCTACGCTAAAACACTGGCACAGTCAGCACCACACACAACAACAACACACACAACAATAACATGCACACCAACCACCACACTACCCAAGACCCAAAACACGCACACACCAACCAACACGACGCTACAGCTAAGAAACTCTCCACCTAGCGCAGCCCGATCAACAGAAACAACACCCAAACCACACAAAAAAACACATCAAGAACAACAACAGCATCAACAACATCAAAACACGATAGAAGACATGGAAACTGAAGACAACTTCCCCAACAAACCTTACACATCACAATCCACTGAAGATCTTAAACTTAGAATATTTACTAATGATAAGTCTAGCACTCGAGCTACTAACTTTAAGCCCTCTAAAACAAAAACAAAAACCAAACTCCCAAACAAAAACCAACACAAAACCAACAGCGACAGCGTAACAAAAAGCCAATACTCAATAATATAAACTAATATCTTAAACTATAGCAATGTTAAAAATAATACAATGGAACATAAAAGGATACACAAACAACTACAACGAACTCCTAACTATTATAAAACAATGCTCACCAATCGATTTGGTGGCGTTGCGATATTAGTCCACAAGTCCATACAACACAAACAATTAAGCCAACCTACACAATTAGAAACACTCGCAATAGAAATCTTATCGAAAACAAAAAACAACATATTTTCAGCATATATCCCACCCAACCAAGCTTTCACACCTAAAAACCTAAGCGACCATTTTGAGACAAATAACATCAACACCAACCAAATTATCCTAGGCGACTAGACACCACAGCTGGGGTTCACCTACGGACAACAGGAGAGGCAGAATTTTAGCAAAATTTGTCCATAACGCTAACCTCACCATACTTAACGACGGCTCCCCAACCCACCTCTCCACTCACAATACATTCACGCACCTAGACCTCTCTCTATGCTCTCCCCAAATCACACCACACTCTACCTGGAAAATTTTCGACCTTCGAAACACAAACAACAAACTTCTCCCGTCCTTTTTCAAAATAAAAGAGGCCAACTGGCCACTCTTCACAAAACTAACAGAAGAAATGCCCATCACAGCATACTCCAAACAACTCCACACCACTACAGCAAAAACACCCCCTGGTGGAATAAGACCCTGACCCAACTAAGAACAAACAAATTTAAAACCTGGCAAAATTTTAAACGAAATAATAGCATAGACAATCTCATCAAATATAAGAAAGCTAATGCAATGTTCCGAAGAGAACTTAAAATGACAAAAACAAAAGCTATGACAACCTTCACGTCGACAATCCAACCCGGTACCTTCTCTGACAAAATTTGGGCTAACATCCGACGCCTCTGTGGACTTAACCCAACCAAAATTATACACTGTATAACAGACACAACAAACAACTTACTCACGACAGACAGAATCCATATAGCCCATCTCTTTGCTAAACACTGGTCAGACCACTCCAAAGACGAAAATTTCCACTAAAACTTTACAACGAACAAATACTCAAACAAACCAATTAACTACATACCAAACTCTAGAGCACAAGCAATAGAATCCGAAATTACAATAATTGAATTATTTTTTTTACTACAGACACTCAAAGGAACAACTCCTGGCCTGAATAGAATATCCTATCCCATAATAAAAACACCTCCTACGCCCTAAAGATCAGAATAAAAAACCTTTTCAATAATATTTTTAACAACCACATCCCGCAAACCTTCAAAGCCAGCTAGACATCCCTATCCTAAAACCCAATTCAAATAAAACAATAATCAATAACTACAGATCAATCTCCCTCAACTGCTGCCTATCAAAAACTCTGGAAAAAATAATAGCCAAACGGCTATGGTGGCTTGTCACCCAAAACAGACTATTACACCCAAACCAGACAGGCTTTAAGCACGGCAAATCAGTTGCAGACGGTCTGCTCCTCGCAGACCACCTTATAACTAGGTCGCTGCAAGCCAAGAAGCACACCTCCGTCATTGCCCTTGATTTTTCAAAAGCATTCGACAGAGTTGGAGTACACACGATTTTGGACCAACTCATCAGGTGGAAAATCCGCCCAAAAATATTCAACTTTATAAAAAATTTTATGAGCAATAGGAAAATAAAAATAAAAGTTAAAAACACAATAACCTGCCCCTATCCACTCTTCAACGGCATCCCTCAGGGATCCCCAATATCCGTCATCCTTTTCCTAATTGCCTACAACAACCTTTCCAACATCATCGGCTTACATAAAGAGCTGCAATTCAGCGCCTATGCCGATGATTTTTTCCTGTTTATCCCCCTTAATAAACAAAAAACCTATCCCATAACCTCGACAGCCTCTTTTCCCAAATCAACGAATGGTGCTCATATTCAGGGGCATCACTCGCACTCAACAAATCCAAACACCTCTACATTTGCCGAAGACATAATTGCATTTGCACCATAGCATCCAACAACACCCCCATTCCCTCCGTCTCCAGCCTAAAAATTTTAGGCCTAACCCTAAACAATAAATATAGATGGGACTCCCATATAAAAGCTATACAACCGGCCCTAACAAAAAAACTAAATATATTAAAATTCCTGGCAAATCCCAAACAAAATTGCAGCACACATACACTTATAAACATTGCCAAAGCTACGCTGATATCAAAAATAGAATAAGGTATCTTCATATACGGCCATGCCCCCAAATCGACCCTCAATAAACTCAAAACTTTGTTTAACGCCGCAATCCGCATATCCATTGGAGCACTACGCTCAACCCCTATCCCCAACTTACTTTTCGAGTCAAATATACCTACAATAGAACAAACAAGTAAGAAAGCTCTAGTCGAGAATGATCGACTACGAAATTTTCTGAGCCCTTCTTCGCTCGAATCATATTCCTAGAATGCCTCGTTTCGATTCTCCGCGCGTGAGAAACTATACATGCAAATACACGAGCACACACACACGCTGATCTATGCTTGTACGCCATTATATGTGTAAGCATTGCAGGCGGCTTGCTGTGTCGCTGCCTCTGTTGCTGGGCTGCGTGGATTTTGCTGCCATAACTTCTTTGACTAATAATTCTGTTTCTAGACGAACAATCGTAATCTAACGTTCAGATTATGATCATGACATTATTTACACATTTGGGGGTGTGGGGGTGAATTGGGGACCGGAATCCAAAATCTGACACAAAACGAAATTATATTAAAATATTATCTATTATATGTATATGCAGAAGACTTGGAGGCTCTAACTCTAAACACTAACCATACAAACACTAAACCGGACAACTGGAACAAATGATTGTGCACATTTATTTTTTGACATTGTATACCACCCAACTTCGTATTTGTTGATGACAAAAACATTCCGCTTCGAGCGATCGACGGTGACGGTTGATATTCCAAAAAGGCCTGACATGTGCCGCTTTTTCCATTGTTCTCTTTCTCTTTCTGCCTTATGCTTTTTACTCCCTGCTCGCTTCTCACAAAAATATATGTATGCTGGCACACAGCAAGCAGCTCCCAAAAATTGAAATTTTCTTCGCGACGCGATCCCATTGCACAGTGGTTCCGTCAGAGGTCATAAATGCAAAAAATGAAAGTCAAAATTTGCAGATGAATTATACTGCAATCATTTCAGAATTGATCATATTTTTTGCTGAACAAGCTCATTTTGTTCTATTCAAATCGTTCTCTTTGCAAATAATGTCAAAAGAGCGAAGATCTAACCGATGAAATGCAAATGATTTTTTGGTAAAGTTTTAATTGGTTCCCTTCTGTGTATGGTCATCGGGAAATAGATTAGATCACTAACCATACAACACATAGAGTGGACAACTAGAATAAACTTTTTTCACGCACAAAAATATGAGCGAATTGCCGCACAACTTCGTATTTGTTCGGTATGGGCAATTCGAGCTCGGGCAGTCAAAAAATGAAACGACAAATTCATTGCGCTGCCAGCGGTCGACCGGGATGGTCATATTTTCATATGAGCAGTTTCTATGCGCTATTTTACTTTACTCTCCTCTCTCATTTTTCTCTCTCTATCTCACTCTATGCGAGCACAAGCCAGTTGCCCACAAAAATTGAAATTTGTTCGCGAGTGGCGATTCGCGACAATCCCGTCTGCCATTCTTAGTAAGAGTATGCCGAATTCTTAAACGGCTTTGCCATGCTCATGCAAAATTTTAGTGTTTTCGTAAAGATTTTTGGGAAGGGTATGAAAGCGCTGATGTACATAAGCATTACTTTTTCGCGATGAGCATGCACACACACATTTACTGTGTCTTGCTACATGTAAGTTAAATTCGTTATTTGTTTGAGTTTAAAAAATATATTTTTATTACAAGACGGACTGTCTTGTTCAAACCGAATTTTACAACTAATTACTTAAATCAATTCTATCCCTAGCTAAGCTGTGGCTCAGTCAACGGTGTTGGCAGCGACGTCGCTTTTGGTGTTATTGAACCGTTGTGCAATTCTTCTTGGAATTGCTGAAGCTCAGGTTGGCGTGTGCAGGAAGTCCACTAGACGCGGTGTCAGCAGATTGGGCTTATTGGTCTGATTATGTGGTGACGCGGTGTCAGCAGATTTGGTTTATTGGTCTGATTATGTCGTATTTGTGTTTGTGAGTCATCGATAGAGGAGGACATTAGTAACTGAACCGTCCAAGTGTCAAGCTTCTAGCTCTAAAACTGTAGGAGATATAAACTTTTGCGGTTTGCCACGCCCCCTGTGGGCGTAGATATATCTACCATAGCTTATTGGTCTTGGGTTGTCAACCCGAGTATACATGCAAAATTTCAAGTATCTAGTGTTAATAGTGTTCAAAATATAGAACAATTTGAAAAATCACTATATATTCAGGTCCGATTTGCCACGCCCCTAATGGGCGTAGACATATAACTTTGATCGAGCTTCTTAGAATGATAACATTAACTCACATGCAAAATTTCAGCGTTCCCGTTTACGTTACGTTTTTCCCGATTTGCCACGCCCCCAAAGGGCGTAGATATATCCGCCATAGCTTTTTGAACTTGGGTTGTCACCCCGAGTATACATTCGAAAATGCAACTCTCTAGCTCATCATCTAGTATGATAACTTAACTATGGGCGGAAGAGTTTTCCGATTTGCCACGCCCCTAGTGGGCGGATCGGGAAAATTTTAACACTTTATAATTCGGGAGCATATATGAGTATATGTTTAAAATTTCAAGTCTCTAGCTCTAATAGCGCCGAAAAATATTGCGTTCATACGGACAGACGGACGGACGGACAGACGGACGGACAGACGGACGGACAGCAAGACGGACATTGCACAAAACCAATATACTTCTTTCCCTTTGGGAACAAAGTATAACAATACAATCGCAATTTTTGCTATATGTATACACACTTGGATGTGTATACACATACAAACATCTGTGTACACATACATACATACATACATATATGCATGCATAGAAAATCTGCTTGCCACACAGCGTGGCAAATCGGAAAGCATAAAGCAATTTTAGTTTTTGCTTAAATGCACAATTCATATGCGTATGTTTATAAATTAAGTGGCAATCAATTGACAGCAAGCATTTTATAATAAATATACAAATATAAAAAAAAAAATTAAATTAAACAAGTAAGAAGGCTGTAGTCGAGACGGCTCGACTACGAGATCCCCTGAACCCTGCAAAAAAGTGATACTCTTCTTCTTTACGCACTTATGAGCGCACGCTCTGCTAACCGCGCTGCCGTGGCTTGGGGGTGGGCTGGGCTGAATTTTGGACGCTTATAACTCCATTTCTAGAAGGACGATCTTCAGGAAACTTTCGGAATATATTAAGAGCATCTAAATGTACCTATTTGCTAAATTGCAAGTCTCTAGTATTTGAAATGCGTTTTTTTCAAATTGAGGGCGAAGGGGGCGTGGCATCCAAAATCTGAAAATTACATAATCTGCGTATTCATAATATCTATCTAAAAATATTAATTTATAGTCTTTAACTAAAACGGTGTAGAAGTTACGCCCAAAAAACCAAAAAAATGTAAACGAATTTTCGATTTTTTATCGATAATTTGGAAATGTGATGAGTTATCGAAAAAACAAAACAAACTCGTACTGCGTAGCTAACATACGAGTATTCATGTAAAATTTCCGCTCTCTAGCTTTTGTAGTTTCCGAAATCTCGACGTTCATACAGACGGACAGACGGACAGACGGACAGACGGACGGACGGACGGACGGACGGACAGACGGACAGGGCTAGATCAACTTATTTTTCGATGCTGATCAAGAATATATATACTTTATGGGGTCTGCGACTTCTCCTTCTGCCTGTTACATACATTTTCACAAAACTATTATACCCTGAATTCCCATTTTCAATGGGTTCAGGGTATAAAAATAATAATTTTTTAAAACAAGTTTTTTGCGGGATTCGAATCCACGCACCTAAGTATAGCTTGCATAGCGCTTACCACCAGCGCCACTGCCCTGATCTGTGCCGCGTTAACTAAAACCAAATAAGGCATTGTTAGAGCGTCTCTGACAAAACTAAAGTAACAATCGAAAAATTCCCAATTCAGTCACAATTCTTAGAATATTCTGGCATGCAACCTTTTGTATGCATACATAGAAAATTGTGTGTATACTCGTATAGTGTGTACATGTGTAAATCTGTATGTATAGGAAAAACGTTTGTTGCTTGCCATGTACGTTTTCTAATTGTCGAAATATTTCGTTAGTCAAATGTTTGTTGAATAAATAAGATGCACCTATGAACAAAGTATTACGCTGCTAGTTGCGCCTAACTGCAACGTTCTTACTTGTTTATACTCTGAGACCATTGAAAATGGGAAATCAGGGTATAATGGTTTTGTTAAAAGTATGTAACAGGCAGAAGGAGGCGTGGCAGACCCCATAAAGTATATATATTCTTGATCAGCATAAAAAAATAAGTTGATCTAGCCATGTCCGTCTGTCCGTCCGTCCGTCCGTCCGTCCGTCCGTCCGTCCGTCCGTCCGTCCGTCCGTCCGTATGTATGAACGCGTTGATTTCCGAAGATACAAAAGCTAGAGAGTTCATTCTTTTTGTGTTAGGTCCGTATATTGCGCGCGCAGTACGAGTTTGTTTCAGAAATTCGATAACTTGTATATTTGCAAAGTTATCGATAAATGAATTTATCGGGAACCAGTTATCAAATTCTAGCTAATTCATCTTTAGAGTTAGAGTCTCCAAGTCTTCTGCATATATATAGATACCAATTTAATACAATTTCGGTTTTTGTCAAATGTGTAAAAAATGCATTTCAAATACTAGAGACATACAGTTTGGTTTGGCATATAGATATGAATATCATAATCTTAATCTGAACATATCAATACGATTGTCCGTCTAGAAACAGAATTATTAGTCTATAAAGTTTTCGCAGCAAAACCCATGTGGCGCAGCAAGCAAGGCAGCGAAACAGCAAGACGCATTGCGGGCACACATACATACATACATACATACATATGTATGTATGCATGTATGTATATGTGTGCAAGCGTAGATCAGCGTGTGGCTGCAATAGTACATATGTACATATTTGCGCATGTAAAGCTAATTGTAAAAGAGTTATGATTTCTAAAAAAACCTAAAATGTTAAATAGAATATGTAGATCATATGCTGAAACTCTCATTACATTCCATTATATATTTTAAACATTTTAAAACAATTAAAATAACAATGGAAATGCAAGCAACGTTGAGCAATGCAAATCAATTTTCGTATGCGTGTGCACATATACACACAAAAAATCTTGGGCCGTTTTCTATGTTGCCATGCGTGCATATTCTAAGAATCACAATTGTTTTTGAATTGCGTTAGCATTGTCTTTGAATTGTATTTGTATTTTCAGTCACTGCTTTAGTTTTTTTTTTTCGTATATGGCGAATTTCATTCGTTTTCGTTACTTTGCCGTTTAAGTGAGTCGTGGTGTAGATGGGTAGGCAGATGCAACGAATGTGGGTGTCGCAGGTTCTAGTCTCGCCTGAGACATTCGTAGTTTCTTTTTTTTACATTTTTTTTTTAATTATTTATTTTTATACCCTGAGCCCATTGAAAATGGGAAATCAGGGTATGATGGTTTTGTTTTTATACCCTGAACCCATTGAAAATGGGAAATCAGGGTATAATGGTTTTGTTAAAAGTATGTAACAGGCAGAAGGAGGCGTGGCAGACCCCATAAAGTATATATATTCTTGATCAGGTTGACGAGAAAAGTTGATATAGCCATGTCCGTCTGTCTGTCTGTCCGTCTGTCCGTCTGTCCGTCTGTCCGTATGTTTGAACGCGTCGATTTCCGAAGATACAAAAGCTAGAGAGTTCATTCTTTTTGTGTTAGGTCCGTATATTGCGCGCGCAGTACGAGTTTGTTTCAGAAATTCGATAACTTGTATATTTGCAAAGTTATCGATAAATGAATTTATCAGGAACCAGTTATAAAATTCTAGCTAATTCATCTTTAGAGTTAGAGTCTCCAAGTCTTCTGCATATATATAGATACTAATTTAATACAATTTCGATTTTTGTCAGATTTTGGATTCCGGTCCCCAATTCGCCCCCACACCCCCAAATGTGTAAAAAATGCATTTCAAATACTAGAGACATACAGTTTGGTTTGGCATATAGATATGAATGTCATTATCTTAGTCTGAACATATCAATACGATTGTACATCTAGAAACAGAATTATTAGTCTATAAAGTTTTCTCATCAAAACCCATGTGGTGCAGCAAGCGAGGCAGCGACACAGCAAGACGCATTGCGGGCGCACATACATACATACATACATACATATGTATGTATGTATGTATGTATGTACATATGTATGTATATGTGTGCAAGCGTAGATCAGCGTGTGGCTGCAATGTATGTATGTACATGTATGTATGTACATATTTGTGTACATATTGTGTACATATGTATATGTACATATTTGTGCATGTTAAGGTAATTGTAAAAGAGTTATGATTTCTAAAAAAAACCTAAAATGTTAAATAGAATATGTAGATCATATGCTGAAACTCTCATTACTTTCCATTGTATATTTTAAAAATTTTAAAACAATTAAAATAAGAATGGAAATGCAAGCAACGTTGAGCAATGCAAATCAATTTTCGTATGCGTGTGCACACACATACACACAAAAAATCTTGGTCCGTTTTCTATGTTGCTATGCGTGTATATTCTAAGAATCACAATTGTTTTTGAATTGCGTTAGAATTGTCTTTGAATTGTATTTGTATTTTCAGCCACTGCTTTAGTGTTTCTTTCGTATATGGCGAATTTCATTCGTTTTCGCTACTCTGCCGTTCAAGTGAGCTGTGGTGTAGATGGATAGGCATATGCAACGAATGTGGGTGTCGCAGGTTCTAGTCCCGCCTGAGCCATTCTTATTCTCTTTTTTTGTATATATATATTTTTTATTTTTATTATTATTTATTCTTTTGTATTTGATACCTTTGAAAGTCAGTTGGTAGTTTAACTAATTCTAAATAAGTGCGTTTTTTTTTTCAAAAATTTCAAATATTTAATAGCATAAAGAAAGTTTGCCCAAATAACAAAAGCACGTGACATCTGCGGTTTTCCTATATACATATGTATGTATGTATGCGTACATGTACATTCAAAACTAGCCTAGCATGGTCTAAGAATTTAAACTTGCTAGATGGCGCTTTAGCAGTGAACTTATTAATTATGGCTATTGCAGCTTTGAATGACTTTGATATATTGCTTTTACAATTATGAAGTGTCTGTGTTAATTAAGGTGATGCGTGTTAATCGAAGAACGTCTATTTGTTGGGTCTATTTTTAATGATATTTAATAATATAAAAATTTTCGAATTTCAACTAATATAAGCGCCATCTATTATTCTTTTTTTTTGGCAACGCAATGTATATATACATGTACATATGTATGTACATTTTGAACGTTACACGCATACATTCTTATGTATACTTTCTGATTTATCCATATGGGTAATTCTCCAGAAATCAACTTTTTGTCACGTTCGACACTGGTTTTTTGTAATTATCTTGAAAACGGATTAATTTTAGTACTAATCAAGAGCAATAATTTTAACTATTTGTCAAAATAAAGAAGTTTTTTGCCATTTTCAGCACTAAAATTGATGCATTTTCAAGATAATTACAA
This sequence comes from Drosophila koepferae, assembly GCA_030914345.1. Lineage (NCBI taxonomy): Eukaryota > Metazoa > Arthropoda > Insecta > Diptera > Drosophilidae > Drosophila > Drosophila koepferae. The sequence goes on from JAUESR010000040.1 coordinate 33,164, forward strand.
AAAAAACCAAACCACAGTACAGATTATTATTTTATTTTATTAAAATTGGGTTCAGGGTATTATCTAGTCGAGCACTCTCGACTAGAGTTTTCTTACTTGTTATTATTATTTATTCTTTTGTATCTGATACCTTTGGAAGTCAGTTGCTAGTTTAACCAATTGTGAATAAGTGCTTTTTTTTTAATTTCAAATATTTAAATTCTGAAAGTGTTTTTGTTTGTTTCAATTATATTTTATTCCGTTAAGTCAACAGAAAAAAATAATGAACAGAAAGTTTGCTCAAATAACAAAAGCACGTGACATCTGCGGTAAGAGTTTTCCTATATCTATGCACACTAGTCTAGCATGGTCTAAGAATTTAAGCTTGCTAGGATGGCGCTTTAGCAGTGAACTTATTTATTATGGCTATTCAAGCTTCGAGTGGCATTGATATATATATTTCTGATATATTTCTTGCAATTATGAAGTGTCTGTGTTAATTAAGGTGATGCGTGTTAATCGAGGAACTTCTATTTGTTGGATACATTTTTAATGATATTCAACTAGTATAAGCGCCATCTATTATTATTTTTTGGCAATGCATACACATATACATGTACACATATACATGTACACTTTGAACGTAACACGCATACATTCTTATCTATACTTTCTGATTTATCCATAAGTTAAAATATCATCACTATTGAGTAATGATTTTAAAAATATCTGTATTCTCAAGCTATGGTGATAAATAGGCGTCTGATAATAGGCGTCTGTCTGATTGATTATCATTCATTTATGTGGGTGCTATAACTAACAGATTTTAGACAGTATACAACACTGAAACTTCAATTGTGTTCTGTAAAACGATTAGTATGTTACTTGCGATTGCCATCACAGTACAGATTATTATTTTATTTTATTAACATTGGGTTCAGGGTATTATCTTTCGAGCACTCTCGACTAGAGTTTTCTTAATTGTTTTTAATTTGTATTTGTCCTGTGGTTAGGTTGCAGTTGAAGTTGTGTTTTCTGCAAACTTGCATTTGCTTGCATTTTGTGGTGGAGAGCACGGTGCCTGAGTAATCGCCCCAGTTTGTTATTGTGTTAAGGATAGGAACTAGTTTATATTTACGTTTTTTGTGTTTTTTAGTTTTAGTATAAGGTTGAAGTTATCTGAGTATGCACTTAGATTGGTATTTGGGTGTTGGGTGAGCATTACGGTGAGCTTGTTGTAGGCTATTCTAAATAGGACAACCGAGAGTGGTGATCCCTGGGGGATGCAGTTATGGATGGAGTGGAAGGAAGAGAAGGCTGTGTTGATGCTGTAAGGCGGCTCATTCTTTGAACCGCCTCACATTTGCTTTGTAGTACGTAAGATTATTTCCTGTAGTATATAAGAGCCTTTTTCTAATATGTAAGATCTTTGTAGTGTTTAAGAAGCCTTTTTCTAGTATGTAGGAGCTTTGTAGTGCATAAGAACCCTTTTCTGGTATGTAGGAACTTTGTGGTGCATAAGAGCCCTTTTTTAGTATGTAGAAACTTTGTAGTGCATAAGAGCCCTTTTCTAGTATGTAAGAACTTTTGTATAGTATATAAGATCATTTGATAGTTGATAAAAATAGCTTTGATAAGGTAGGAATAAGTGACTAACTTATAAGAGCATTGGATTTTGTTAATATCGTTTGGAAGAGGAAAATTAGTTGTTAATTTGAATTTGTAAACCCAACGCACGCAGCGTCGAGGATCGGCAATTCAACCCTGTCGTGGTTGAAAGCTCCACAGCAGAGTTGCATTGCCAATAACGAGGAGAGCTGCACCTCGAATGCCAGGCTCGATTGGATGAGCCGGCATTCGTTCAGAGCGCGCCGGGCTGAACGGTCAGAATATAATAAGCGTAATTGTGCGGTGTGCGAAGAGGTTTTGAAAAGAAAGTGTCGTGAAGAATATCGAATAAAAATATTATTGGAGCTAAACAAGCAGTCACGTGAGTCTTATTTCTCTCGCATGGTACATATTAGTGCAGCAAGTGCGACTTGCTGCGATCCCCTTTCCCGTAGTCTTGCTTATTAACTAGCCCAGCAGTTCGGAACGTGGCCGATGCCCGTTCGCCAGGTGGACAAAAACCTCTGGCCGTAAAAGACACTGCGCCTTTGAGCGAACGCGACAACGACTGGCTGTTCATCGGCCAGTGACTCTGCCTCTGTAGTATCCTCTTAAGATGTGTCCAGGCAGTTCTGGAACGTGGCCGATGCCCGTTCGCCAGGTTCGCCTTAAGCGAACGCCGGCGGTGAAGCCTGGCTGTTTCTCGGCCGGCATTACGCTAACCGCATCTATCCCTTCCTCTTAACCAGTGTCTCACTAGAAAAAATAAATAATTTGTAAAAGGGGCTCTGGGCAGACTAAGCCTACAGCCCGGTTAGAATTCTAACCTTACAATGCGTACTGTAATTTTTCAGTTGGTCATTAAGTTTTTTATGTAGTTGAGTATTTTTGGTCCAGCTTTCCAGTCGGTCAGTTGGTCGAGTATTGAGTGTCTTCCAATTCTGTCGAAGGCTCTAGCTAATAGATGCTCTACTAAAAATAGGCTGTCCATAACAGATTTCCCCTTCTTAAGACCAGTTTGGCTGTTATGGATGAGTTTATCGTTGGAAACAAACCACCACAGTCGCTTTGATATTATTTTGTCTAGGATTTTTTATAAGCATGGGTTGAGGGATATGGATCGGTATGGGTTTAGTGAGGTTTTGCTATATTTGGATTTCGCTTTTCGGATTATTATAGTGTTCTTGTAAGCTTGGGGAATGTAGTTGGTAAGTATGGCGTTCTCTAGATCTATAATTCGGTTGATTGTTTTTTTGTCAAGGTTTTTTATCATAGTGTAATTTATTCTGTCCAGTCCAAGTGTTTTGCCTTTTAGTGTGTTAAGTGCTGCTGTAAATTCGATGAAGGCTATTAGCTTTTCTATTTTGGGGGTGTATGTGTTGTGTTAGTTGTTGAGTGCTGTGCGTTTGAGTTTGTGAAGCTGTGGTCGACTGCTACTTCTGAAAGGTTTTTGCAAAAAAGTTCTGCAAATTTCTTGTTTGTTGGTGGAGTGTGGATTTGTGTTGGGGTTGAGGATGCAGTGGATGTGTTTTTGGGGGTTAAGCCCGAAAAATCTTCAAATATTGTTCCAGATTCTTTTGAGTGGGGTTTCGGGTGCTATTTGTTCGGTAAATTGTTTATTCTAATTTTTTTAAATTTTTTACGGAAAGTCTAAAGGTTGCGTTAGCTTTTTTTAATTGTATAATGTTTTCTGTTGTTATTTCTCTTTTTAGTCTGTGCCAACTTCTTTTCTTTTCGTCTCTTAGTTGTGGGGGCGGGTCATAGGGTCTGTTTGGGCGATTGATCTGTGCGCGCTGGAAATTATTATTTTGTTTATTGTAGCTGCTTCTTTGTTTATGTTCGTGCTTGTTGGTATCTGTAGGGAGAGTTCTTCTGTTATTTTTGAGAATTGTTCCCAGGTTGCTTTGTCGGTAATAAAGTGAGGTTTGGCTGTTGTGTGCCTGTTGTAGACGTGAAGAGGGATATTAGAATCGGAAAGTGGTCGCTGCCATGGAGGTCGTCTTCTGTTTGCCATGTGTTGTTTTGATGTGTTGGTGAACCGTCGTTTAGTAGGATGTAGTTTGATTGGGCACTGAATTTTTCTAAAGTGTTCCCTCTAGAGTTGTTTGTATTTGAGCCCCAGTTTCTGTGCCAGCTGTTGGAGTCACCAGAGACCAGCGTGGGTAAGTGTGGCGTTTCTAATACGGCTTGGAGATTATAGAGTGAAAAGCTTTGATATGATGTTTTTATGCTGATATCAGTCTATCAGTCTATCAGATATTGCCTCAAATCATTGTTGAGGGTTATTTCTTTTGTTTGGACGGATTTATGGACTAGTACTGCTACGGTATGGGTATGTGTTGGGAGTTCATTTTGTGGGTTTCTTGTAAGGATATGATGTAGGGTGAGTGTTTGATTATAAGTATTTGGAGTTCACTGTAGTTGTTGAGATATCCGTTGGGTGTTGTTTTTTTTCTTTAGGGAAAATTCGCAGTTTTAGGTCTTGAGATTGTTCGCATGGTAGCTTCTTTGTGTTGATGTCTAGATCCATATCTTCAATGTGGCGGTTTGCGGGGGTGTTTTTTGGTGGAGTTGTGTTGTTGAGTGTGTGGGCTGATGAGGTTGTTGGGTATTTTGGCAGATCGTTTTGTTGTTAGTCATTGGAGGGCGGGAGTGTGTGGTTGATGTTGCTGTTGATGTATTTGTAGTTTCGTTTGTTGTTGCTGTGTTACTGATTTGACTAGATGTCTAGATGTCACTATCGCGGCATAGCTGTTTCTTAGTTGTTGAGTGTGTCGAGTTATATGGTTAGCGCTGTTTTGTAATCCACTTTCTCTGTTGTTTTAATCGCGACAAGTTTCGTTTGTTAGAGGAATGTTGGGGATTTTCGGTCCAGTGGGCTGTGCTTGTAGTCGGCTTCTGGGTTGTTAATACAATTTATGCAACATTTTTCTTGTTTGCAGGTCTCGTTTTCCTCTGTGTGTATTTTTCCAGATAATTTTTTTTTATATTTCTTCGGGGCTTTTGCAAATCGATGTTGGATGCCCAAAACGAAGGCATTTTCTGCATCTCACGGAAAGTGTGCGAGGCGCATGTGATTGTTATGGGTCCGGTTTCTTCTAGGGTTTGATCTTGTTTTTTATACCCTGGTAATGGTTTTGTTAAAAGTATGTAACAGGAAAAAAGAGGCGTGTCAGACCCCATAAAGTATATATATTCTTGATCAGGGTGACGAGAAAAGTTGATCTAGTCCTGTCCGTCCGATACAAAGTTCAGCCCAACCCACCCCAAACCCACGGCAGCAACTGCGCGGTTAGCAGAGCGCGCGCTCGTAAGTGTGTAAAGAAGAAGAGTATCACTTTTTTTTGCAGGGTTCAGGGTATCTCGTAGTCGAGCCGTCTCGACTAGAGCTTTCTCCATTGGAAATGGGAGCAGCCACACAGCCACGCTACTATCACTAACCATACAACACATAGACTGGACAACTAGAACAAATTTTTTTCACGAACCAGATTTTGAGTTCCCGTCCTAATCAACTTCGTATTTGCTCGGCTCTGTAACTTGCTGCTCGGGCAGCGAAAATATCGTAGTTTAATTTCAGTTCGTTGCCAGCGCTCGAACGAAATGATTCTGTTTTCATATTCAGCATCACTGTGTGCTATTCTTTCTTTATTCACTCTCTCACTCACTTTCTCTATGCGTCTCATATATATATGTATGCAGGCACAAGCCAGCAGCGCACAAAAATTGAAATTTGTCCGCGAGTTGCGATTCGCAACGATCCCATCTTCCCTTCTGAGTAAGAGTATGCCAAACTCTTAAACGGCTTTGCCACGCTCATGGAAAATTTTAGTGTTTTCGTGATTATTTTTGGGAAAGGTATGAAAGCGTGATGTGCATAAGCATTACTTTTTCGCGATGAGCATGCACACAGTAGCAGTAAACTTCTTTAGGTTTAGCTAACGATAACATGTTATTTTCAAGAGACCTGGGTTCAAATCCCGCTGGAACCTTTTTGTTTATTAATCGAAAACTTATACATTTTATTTTTTTAATTCATTAATATATTTATATTTATGTTAAAATGTTTTTTGCCATCTTAGAAATTACTGATAAGTTGTTTGTTTTTCCTTTACACACTATACGAGTATACACACTACGTGCGCGCAATTGAGCGATTTTCTATTATAAGAATTGCGAATGAATTGCGAGTTTGTAGCAGTTATGTTTAGTTAACGATGACATGTTATTTTCAAAAAACCTGGTTTGAAATCCCGCTGGGAACTTTTTGTTTATTAATCGAAAACGTATAAATTTTATTTTTTTAATTCATTAATATTCTTTTTATATTTATGATAATATACTTTCTGCCATTTGTAATTACTATTAAGCTATTTGTATGCATGAATTATGCAGTTGGCCAGTTCTTAGAAAGAGCCGATGCTAACATAACTGAAAAATTTGGTTGCTTACACTCAAAAAATGCGAAAATTACAGGGTATTTTTCGGTAAGCCACGCCCTCAAAGGGGCTACAAATTATTTTTGGATCATCGATAGAGGAGACCATTACTAACTGAACCATCCAATTTTGAAGCTTCTAGCTCTAAAATTGTAGGAGATGCCACGCCGCTTATGGGCGTAGATTTATCTACCATAGCTTATTGATCTTGGGTTGTCCACCCAATTATACATGCATTTATTCATTTCAAGTCTCTAGTGTCAATAATGTTCAAAATGTAGAACGATTTGAAAAATTACTATATATTCAGGTCCGATTTACCATGCCCCCATATATATAACTTTTAGATCGACCTTCATAGAATCATAACATTAACTCACATGACAAATTCCAGCGTTCTAGCTTTAACGGCGTAGGAGATACGTTTTTCCCGATTTGCCACGCCTCCAATGGACGTAGATATAACCGCCATAGCTTGTTATACCCTGAACCCGCTGAAAATGGGAATTCTATCCGTCCGTCCATCCGTCCGTCCATCCGTCCGTCCGTATGAACGTCGAGATTTCGGAAGCTACAAAAGCTAGAGAGCTGAAGTTTCCCATGAACACTCGTATGTTAGTTACGCAGTACGAGTTTATTTTGTTTTTGCGATAACTCATCCCATTTCCAAATTAACGAAAATTCGTTTACATTTTTTAGGTTTTTAGGACATAACTTCTACACCGTTTTAGCTAGAGACTTCAACTTTATATATTTAGATGGATATTATGGATACGCAGATTATGTTATTTTCATATGTTGAATGCCACGCCCCCTTCGCCCTAAATTTGAAAAAAAAAACGCATTTCAAATACTAGAGAATTCTCGAATTCCGGCTAAGTTATTCCGATGTGACAGATTTGGGTAAGCCACGGAGATGAACTTCCAATCAATGCCTTTGTAAGCGCCATTACCAGTGGACTGCCCTCCAGAGGATGATCAGATAAAATCATGTCCGTTGTTCTATACCACACTAAGGCATCTGCTCCCGGAGCATCAGGATTGAATGTTGGTACAGTCGTCTTTGTGGCTGCCGTCTGCATTGACTTTAACAAATCCATGAACTTATTAATAGCGACTCCAATATCGCTTCCAACATGCGTCCTGATATCTCTTGTGGATGTGGGGATCCCACTTCTGATGTCGGAGATGGCTCTAAGTTCTCATGTTCCATTGTGGCTCTCTATTTTGATACCCTGAGCCCATTGAAAATGGGAAATCAGGGTATAATGGTTTTGTTAAAAGTATGTAACGAGCAGAAGGAGGCGTGGACACAGTATCACAGGTTTACAATTATTTATACAATTTAAACATATACATACATATACAGTGTAGGTTAAAACTAAGTTACATTGAGAGTGAAAAGGCTTCTCGCGTTTTCTTAGCCTTCTGATGGGTCTGGAGGCTTGCAAATTTTTTTGCAAGCCGGTTAGCGTGGATCTTCAGGCGATCATTATATCGACTGGAATGGAAGGAAATTTGATCTTCCACAGTATCCAGGTTGAGGTCTCTATGTAGCCCAAAGTTGCGGACAAACCAGGGGCAGCCAGTAATTTGACGCAAAGCCTTGTTTTGTACTATTTGTATCTTGTGTCTATTAGACTTTGCGGCGACTCCCCATATTTGCATACCGTACCTCCAGATTGATCATCTCTTCTCAACGTAAAGCAAAGGTTTTTGCTTTTTATGGCGCTGATTTTGATGTTCCACCTACTGCCACATTGTGCAAATGAGTCCACAAAATCCTACAGATTTTCTGCCGCTGCATGGCTACACTTAGAGAAAGATCAGCAGACATAAATCATCTGCATAGGTCGCCATAAGCGTTTCTTTAGAGGATAAGCCATAGCCTGAGGCGTCAGGGAGAGGGACATCCCCTATACACATGCAGAACAGAAAAGGTGCCAGAACACTGCCGTGTGGAACACCAGCGGCAAATGAGTACGTGGGGGACTGGCTCGATTTTACTTTTATTCTGAAAGAACGACCCTCCAAGTAGGATCGGATCGGAGTAAAGTAGTGAGAGGGCAGCTGTTACATTATCTTCTGCAGCAGTCCTGAATGCCATACTCTATCGAAGGCTTGTTCGATGTCTAGAAAGATGGCGTTGCAGTGCTCTCCCTTGTCAAAAGCTCGGAGTACGTGGTCTGTCGCCCTATGCAGCTTTTCAATAGTACCGTGCACAGCGCGAAAACCAAATTGTTGATCAGGCATCTGGACACCGCAACTGCCACTAGCCGACGGATGACCAGTCTTTCCCAAACCTTCGATAAAGAAGGATAAAGAATGCAGGTTTGCCAAGCTTTTGTATCATCACGAAATACTGAAGCCTCATTACGGCATTAAAAATTAACACCTGAGCTGTGGTAGCTAAGTGCCTTGCGGAGCGACTTGCTTCGGCAATAAAATGCGTTGTTTGCGACTTTGATATTGTTTCAAAACTTAAAATATCATCGACACGATATTTTAAACATATTCGACAGAGGGAGAGATAGAGGGAGAGAAAGAGAGAGAAGAAAGAGAGAGAGAGAGAGAGAGAGAGAGAGAGAGAGAGAGAGAGAGTATTACCACGGCTTTAGTTCGCGACAAACACTCGTAGTGAACGGTTGTGTTGCGCATGCAAATCTACTAAAATCGGAGCAATTTGTTTTGATTTTGCAGTTTTACCGTTGCTTATTGATCTCTCAAGCGAAATAAGCCGTTGTGCTTCTCCGCTGATATCTATTTTTAGACATCGACGCGTGCGGTGTCGGAGCAGATTGTGTATAAAACAATAACAAATTACTATTTCGAGAAACAATTTTGCGCGCTTGCCCAGAGGGCAAGCGCTTTCTGTGTACTTTCAATTTGACAATTCCTGTTATGGAGAAACATAATGCAGTTAAGAATCTTAGTGGGGCCACACCGGCTGAGCTCAGATCACAGATCATGCATGAGATTGCAGCACTTGAGAGCAATGGTGAGCAATCGAATGATGCTATTAGCACCAACAACAGCAACAGCCAGTCGACGAGCACAGTGAGCAAAACTTCCAGCTTTGTATTGGGCAGTTTCACACTTGTGAACTCCCAACGCAAGCCGCAGCGACGCAAACGCAAGAGCACTGTATCCTCTCCTCATGATAGCCCAACAAGTAGCAATCCCAAAAGAAGTTCTCATTCAACCTCTCAGAAGCCCAACTCGGACAACGCGTATCGCAACCGATTTGAGGTCCTGACCAGCGACTCTGATGACGAAAATGAAGATGCGATGTCGACTGAACCGATTAACACTGCAACACTGCAAAGTGTTCTTGAGGAGTGTTCAAAAAATTATCGTAAACAGCAGGAGAAGCTTAACGACGCATCAGCTCAACCCAAATTGACCCCAAAGTCAAATATTCCACCAATCACCATCCCAAGGTTGACAGATCTTCCTATGTTGCAGGATTTACTAAAAAACAACAATCTCTACGGATCTAACAAGGTACAACTACGCACCTCTGCCGGAGGTCTCACTCGTCTCTACGCTCAAGACATTGAGACCTTCAGACGCATTCAAAACCTCTTTGTGACGGTCAAACTTGAGTTCTACACTTACCAACTTAAACAAGACAGGCCTTATAAATTTGTAATTAAAGGTCTGCATCATTCCACACTACACTCTTCAATTAAAAATGAGCTTGGTAGTCTTGGCTTCAACGTCACTAACATCCACTGCCCAGACAACACAAAGAGACCGGAAAATCCCATAGACTTATTCTTCATAAGTATTGCGCCAGGCTGCAACAAAGCAAGCCTTAAAAACATAAGTCAACTCGATGGCCAACGGATCACTATTGAAGAAGCTCGCAAGAAGCAGCAGTGGACCCAGTGCTCAAGATGCCAAAGTTTCGGGCACACTGCAAGATACTGCAGGCAGACTTTTGTGTGTGTTAAGTGCGCTGAACACCACAAAACCTCCGAATGTCTTCTCCCAGACTCTGCTGCCGCCACCTGCGCAAACTGCGGCCAGGAGCACACAGCTAACTACAGGGGATGCCAAGCGTACGCTGCGTATGCAGTCCGTAACCAGCGCAAAACTCGCAACCAATACCCACTCTCGTCTACAACACAGCCATCTACAAGCCAGGTCCAATGGCCACCCAAGACTTCTGTGCAACCTCCTCACTACAACTCCCGTCCTACTTATGCTCAGATGACTAGGGGTAATCTTCACGGCTCAAACGAATGGCCGTCAGTAGGACACTTCATGGATGCCGGTCACCCCCCCAGACAACAAACCCGCCCCACCTACAGGCCTACATCATCCACCGAACAGCCAAGCCCTGAGTTCCCGACACTCATTGCATCTCTTAATACCTTGAACGAGACAGTAATTAGACTTGTAAAAATGCAAGAAGAAATGTTGCGCATGCAGTCCAAAATACTGGACCTTCTCGTCGCGCGCGCTAATAATGTCTAATTCTACAAACATTATGTGTTGGAACGCCAGGGGGGTCTCCAACAAGATGCGTGAGCTAGAACTTTTCGTCCAGCTTCATGATATCCACATCTTACTAATTAGCGAAACGCAAATTCTCAACGACTCTGTACCCAAACTCTTCCGCTATGCCTGCTACACAGCAAACTACCCTTCTACTACTCATAGGAGAGGCGGCTCCGCCATATTCGTCAGGGAAGACATTGAACATTTCGTCACCACCCCTGTTCGCTTTGCTTCTATTCAACTGACTAGGGCAAGAGTAGCCACAGGGCTGGGTTATGTAGAGTTTAGAGCAATCTACTGCCCACCAAACAACCCACTGTCCATGGCGGACATGCTTGATGTTTGGCAATCCCTAGACCAGAAATTCCTAATCTGTGGCGATTGGAACGCTCATCACCAATCCTGGGGTTCAGTGAGAAGCACCGCTAGGGGCAGAGACCTCTTCAACCTTACTCTGGCTACATCCACACAGATCATAGCCACTGGCAGTCCCACCCGATTCCCAGACCACAATAGGCAACGGCCTTCCTGTCTGGACTTCGGAATGTATAAGGGCATACCTCAATGGAAGCTGAAAATCGCCTCTCATAACGATCTCGACTCAGATCACTTGCCTTTGGTGATCTCGCTGGATGCCACTGTAAAATTCTACCCCCAGGCCGAAAGACTGATCAACAGGAACGTTGACGTGAACCTATTCAAGTTACTTCTAAACAATAAGATGCACCCCGAACTGGAGTTACATTCGAATCAGGACATTGACGACGCGCTGCACCTGTTTAATGAGAATATTCGCTCCGCTGCCAAAGACGCGCAAAAAACTCGCCCGAGCCATGTCCCTCGCCAATGCGGCTCATTAATGCTCACTTCGGATCTACGCTATCTACTGCAGCAAAAGCGCCGCTTGAGGAGAATCTACCAGCGTACTCTACACCCGATAGATAAATCCAACTGGAACAGAGTAGCCAACTCACTTAGATCTGAGTTGAGCGAACGCAGATGTTTGAGGACATGCTGCAATATGTCGACTGCAAAGGACGCAAAATTTAGCCTCTGGAAAGCCACCAGGAATAGCAGACGACAAGTCTTAAGGCAAGCTCCCATCAAAAATGGCCCGGATAGCTGGTGTCGATCAGACGAAGAGCAAGCTGAGGCTTTTGCCGCTCACTTGGAGAGCCGTTTTCTGCCTTTCGCCTTAGCAACGCAAGAAGACATTGAGACAACCGAGCACGTACTGACCACTCCACTACAGCTCGACCTACCAGAGGAGCCATTCACCTTCGACGAGGTGGCATCTGTCATCAAGCAATTGAACCCAAACAAGGCCCCGGGACATGACCAAATCTGCAACCGCACGTTGAGAGCGCTGCCGGATAGTGCTATCCTCGTTATGGTGCTAATTTTTAATGCCATAATGAGGCTTCAGTACTTTCCAGCACTATGGAAGATGGCAGTTGTCGTGATGATTCACAAGCCTGGCAAACCTGAGGAGAACCCCAGCTCCTACCGACCTATCAGTCTCCTACCTTCTTCATCGAAGGTCTGGGAAAGACTGGTCATCCGTCGGCTAGTGGCAGTTGCGGAGTCTAGAAGCCTGATTCCGGATCAACAATTTGGTTTTCGCGTTGGGCACGGTACTATTGAACAGCTGCACAGGGTGACAGACCACATACTCCGAGCTTTCGATAAGGGAGAGCACTGCAACGCCATCTTTCTAGACATCGAACAAGCCTTCGATAGAGTATGGCATCCAGGACTGCTGCAGAAAATAAAGGAACAGCTGCCCTCACAATACTTTACTCTGATCCGATCCTACTTGGAGGATCGTTCTTTCAGAGTAAAAGTAAAATCGAGCCAGTCCTCCACGTATTCAATTGCCGCTGGAGTTCCACAGGGCAGTGTCCTGGCACCTTTTTTGTTCTGTCTGTTTATAGGTGATGTCCCTCTCCCTGACGCCTCAGGATATGGCCTATCCTCTAAAGCAACGCTCATTGCGACCTATGCAGACGATATATGTGTGTTGGTTTCTGCTAAGTGTAGCCACGCAGCGACAGAAATTCTGCAGGAGTTTTTGGATTCATTTGCACAATGGGCTAGCAGATGGAACATTAAAATCAGTGTCACAAAAAGCAAAAACCTTTGCTTTACGCTGAGAAGAGATGAGCCCACTGCCGTTCATATAAACAACACCCCCCTTGAAAAAACCAGGGCTATAAAATACTTGGGGGTTATTCTGGACAAGCGTCTAACCTTCAAGCCCCATATCATGGCAATTGCAGGCACCTGCCGCACCCGTCTTAAGCAAATGTCCTGGATGCTTCACAGTAAAAGCAAGCTATCGTTGAAAAACAAGCGCAAGATACTGTCGCACGTCATCACTCCAATCTGGAGGTATGGTGTGCAAGTATGGGGAGTCGCCGCAAAGACCAATAGGCACAAGATCCAAGTCATACAGAACAAGGCTCTGCGTCAAATTACTGGCTGCCCCTGGTTCGTCCGCAACTCTGGGCTACATAGAGACCTCAACCTGGACACTGTGGAAGAACAAATCTCCTTCCACTCGAGTCGCTATAATGACCGCCTGAAGGTCCACGCCAACCGGCTCGCAAAAAACCTGCCAACTTCCAGACCCATCAGAAGGCTAAGAAGACGCCATTTCGGAAGCCTTCTCCCCACTGTAACTTAGTTCTACTCTGTATATATGTTTAAATTGTATAAATAATTGTAAACCTGTGATGTTAATTGTATGATCCAAGGGAGATAATGGAGTAGAAAGTTGCTCCGGTGCTTCCTACTAAATAAAATTAAAAAAAAAAAAAAAAAAAAAAAAACCACGGCTTTGTGCGGGCTAAATACTTGTCTTTGCTTTTAATCAATGTGGTTTCGACTAATCGCACATGCAATTCAAGCGTTTCATATATATATATATATATATATATATATATATATATATATATATATATATATATATATATATATATATATATATATATATATATATATATATATATATATATATATATATAATATTTGTAATTCACAATTTTCTTATCTCTTAAGTTTCAAACGGTTGACTGAGAATAAATATATTTTCCAATACGTCATATACTGCTATATAAACTACATATGACGCTTATTAGACTCTTATTAGATAATCAAATGATAAGACTCTAATAAACATACCTACAGGTTATAATTTTCAAACCTCATATATTTTAAGGGTTAGCATGAATCAGCAGAGAGTTTTCTACATATCTCAATTACTTAATTATAATATTTGTAATTCACAATTTATTTATCTCTTAAGTTTCAAACGATTGACTGAGAATAACTATATTTTCCAATACGTCATATACTGCTATATCAACTACATGTGGCTCTTATTAGAGTCTTATTAGATAATCAAATGATAAGACTCTAATATACATACCTACAGGTTATAATTTTAAATTATGTGTATGTCGCAGCGTCGTTACTTTTCTGATACTCGTCCATCATATTGTCATACACAAACTTTTCTAGAGCGAAGTGAATTCAGACCTGCCTGTGTAATTGTCTGAATGCGACTGTCTTTCTATTGCTTCTCGATCACGCATTGATCTACGCTTCTCTTAAATAGGCAGGCCGGACTACACTCAGCGGCAGCGCAACAACGCCGTCGCCTCACTCGTATGGTATTTTGTGGCCAATCATATTCACTTAGCTCAAATTCTAAGAACGGTTTTACAATATACCAAACTCATTACGCAGTTGTCTTGCAAGCACAGTGGGCAAACTATGCTCGTAATGTGACAGTGGTCACAATTCGATTATATTGCGACATGTACAAATATGTATGGAAAATTAAACTTCGTAATACATACAAAAGTAGAGATGTATATAAGTAGTAGGAAAGAAAAGAATATTAGTAGTAGTAGAAAAATGTGAAAGATGTATGATCTGACAATGTAACACATAAGAGCTGAGAGTGAAAAATTATGTGAGGGGGCCACCAAGCGCAGTGCTATGCTATGATCAGTGTTGCCAACTTGGCCTTTTTCCGGACAGATCTGTCCTTTTTGAAATTGCAACTGCCGCAAAAATTTAGAAACAGCCCCTGTCCGGAAAAAATGCCTTTTTTTATATTATATTGGCCTTTTTTCATCCTTTTTTAATTGTTAAAGGTTGTTTATAAAATTTGTCAAGTAAATCAATATCATCGCTTTAATATTGCTTTATTGCAAGATATTTTACGATGTATCCCTGTTTCAAACGCTTTAGTCCTGTAATCGAAAATATATTTATCGATCGATCATTTAAGTTTTCAAAAGTTTAATAAAATTGTCAAAGGAAATTTACAAACTGAAATTTGGGGTGTCGCGGTCTAAAAAAAAAAAAAAATATGGATCCGCCGCGTTCCCAATAATATTGATGAGGCATTTTTCAAATACTGCAAGTGCAGTTTAAATATAAAACTTGTAGAATGGAGAGATAAAGAAAGTATCGTATCTTTCTGGACTGAAGTTCAGAACCACACAGACTCAGCAGGAAACAAAAACTTTTCGGACCTGGGTGCATTTGTTATCACTTTGCTGTCATTGCCGTGCCGTGTCGTCAAATGCTGAGGTGGAAAGGGTGTTCAGCCAAGTCAATTTGGTTAAAACCAAATTAAGGAATAGCTGAATATTGATACGTTAAATTCTATTTTGGCAATTAGGTTGGTTTTACTAGTTAACAATTACATACAATTAAATATATTATCTTTGGATTAGGTTTGGACTACAACGAAACGGCAAATGTTGCCAAAACTACAAGCTACCAGAAAATTGTGTACGCCAAATTGGCACAAAAAATACATATAGCAACGAAAATACCAATTTTGATGAGGTGCTATACCTTTTAAAGGAGAATTAAAATAAAATTATACTTTAGAAATAGAAAAAATGTTATCCATTTTTTTTTAGCCTTTTCAAAAATATTTTGGCCCTTTTTTGTCCTTTTTTTGGTGTCAACTGTCCTGTTTTTTTTGGCGAAAAGATGGCAACACTGGCTATGATGGATAAAAGCAACCCCCGAAACGAGACGAAAGAATTTCGAAGAATATTAGACGTTGAGACTATAAAGGGTGAGAATATGTCGCACTGGCTCAATGACAACAAAGACGACAAACATTGTTGATAACGGCTCTAACTACTTAAGTGTTGAGGCGAGGGTTGGCATGCTTTTGATGGACCGAGTGAGGGTGGCTTATACTACGTGGGGTATGACCTACTATATCTGTGTTGTGTGCGACAGTTCTTTCCTCGCCGAACGAAGCGCCTACTCACCGCTCCCCATCTCGTTGATTATGCTGAACAATTAATCGATATCCATTGATTGATTTTGCGTCAGGATCTATGCCCAGGAGGCACGTCCGACGCTGACTATTCAGTCATAGCTCCACTGTTAAGTATTTCATCGACAAATTCGAGCGAGATAAACGATTTGAATTGTTATGCCAATGAAAGGTAAAATATTATGGTAAACAATGAACAGTGCGTGACGCCGATAAATCAATAAAATATGCTCGAACGCATATTTCGATTCGTTTCTGCAAGCGTAACAAACTATACATGCACACACACGCATGCAGTCACACTCTGATATACGCTTGTAGGCATGTACATATGTGTGAAAGCATTGCAAGCGTCTTGCTGTCTCGTTTGCTATTCCACGTGGGCTTTGCTGCGAGAAGTTATTTGATTAATATTTTTGAATCTAGACGCACATTCGTAATTAATGTGTCAGATTATGATGATAGCATTCATATCTATATGCCAAACAAAACTGTATGTCTCTAATATTTGAAATACATTTTTTACACATTTCATACACACACAAATACACATTTTCAATGGGGGTGTGGGGGTGAATTGGTTTGGAATCCAAAATCTGACAAAACCCGAGATTGTATTATCTAACTGTAAAAATGAACGAGATATAATTTTATAACTGATTCTCGATAAATGTTTTGGTCGATAACTCTGAAATATAAAAGTTATCGAACTTCCGAAACAAACTCGTACTGAGAGTGCTATTTACGAACACAAAAAGAATGAAATCTCTACGGATAGACGGATAGACGGACACGGCTATATTAACTTTTCTCGTCACCCTGATCAAGAATATACATTCTTTATGGGGTCTGCCACGCCTCTTTTTGCCTGTTACATATTTTTAATAAAACCATTATATCTTGATTTCACATTTTCAATGGGTTCAGGGTATAACAAGTAAAAATGTTGCAGTTATGCGCAACTAACTGCGAAAGACTCTGTTCTCGTAGGTGCCCTTCATTTATTTAATAAACATTTAATAAACAAAATATTTCGGCAATCAGAAAACATACATGCACGAACCATACAACACATAGACTGGACAGCTAGAACAAACTTTTTTCACGGACCAGAATATGAGCGAAGCGACCACTCAACTTCGTATTTGTTCGGTTTTGGCAATTCATTGCGCTGCAAGCGCTCAACCGGCATGGTCGCATTTTCATATGTGCACATTCTGTGTGCTATTTTTCTTTACTCTCCCTCTATCTCTTTTCTCTTTCACTCTCACTCTATGCGAGCAAAAGCCAGCTGCCCACAAAAATTGAAATTTGTTCGCGAGTGGCGATTCGCGACGATCCCATTTGCCCTTCTTAGTAAGAGTATGCCGAACTCTTAAACGGCTTTGCCATGCTCATGTATAATTTTAATGTTTTCGTAATTATTTTTGGGAAGGGTATGAAAGCACTTTTAGCATGAGCATGGCAAAGCCGTTTAAGAGTTCGGCATACTCTTACTAAGAAGGGCAAATGGGATCGTCGCGAATCGCCACTCGCGAACAAATTTCAATTTTTGTGGGCAGCTGGCTTTTGCTCGCATAGAGTGAGAGTGAAAGAGAAAAGAGAGAGAGGGAGAGTAAAGAAAAATAGCACACAGAATGTGCTCATATGAAAATGCGACCATGCCGGTTGAGCGCTTGCAGCGCAAAGAATTGGTCGGATCATATTTTGACTGCCCGAGCATGAATTGCCCAAACTGAACAAATACGAAGTTGAGCGGCTATTCGCTCACATTCTGGTGCGTGAAAAAACTTTGTTCTACTTGTCCAGTCTATGTGTTGTATGGTTAGTGGCCGAACCAAACCAACTCCAAACTCACTCTTGACCAAACCAGAGCCAAACTAACTACAGACAGAATAACTATCAATCTAGTCCAGCAGGACAAAATAATTCCACTAATCAGCAACTTAACACTGAATTTAGTAATAAATTAAATCAGGGAATTCAACAGAATCCTTCAAATTACCAACAAACTGCTGAAGAACAAACTCAAAATCCATTCTCAAACCAACCAACAAAACGAACAAGTGAAAGTAATAGCATACAAACTAAAATGGAATGGTCAGAAAATGTTCTTCAATCTGCCTCGGATCAACTCAGACCAAGCACGCGAACCCCAATATCTGAATCATCATAAATAACATTCTCCTTTAATGCATAATAGACACTGGCTTTTCTATAAATCTCATCAATGAAAATTATTTCAATTTCCCCGAAACTGAAGATCTTCCAAAAGTCCAAACTATTATAGGTATAATAGAACTTTGTAAAAGCGTTTCATTTGCATGCAGCAAACTTTGCCCTATTAAACTAAAATTGTATTGTCACAAATTCTCATCCACTTACGATATATTACTAGGTAGAAGCTACCTCTCGGCATGCAAAGCCATCATTAATTATGCAGAAGATAATGTAATCACGAATTACATGCTCAATTTTCTATATAACAACGAAATCCCCAACCAAACTCGTTATCCTCCCGTAGAGTTCGAATACGGCTCATTTTCATACCTAATAAATAACAATATTGAGGAAAAAACAAACTGGATCATTTAAATCCAGAAGAAACAGATAAATAAAAAAAAAAATCCTTCACGACTATAGTAACATATAGTGATTTTTGTATACCCTGAACCCATTGAAAATGGGAATTCAGGGTATAATGGTTTTGTGAAAATATATGTAACAGGCAGAAGGAGACGCCACAGACCCCACAAAGTATATATATTCTTGATCAGCAGAAAAAAATATGTTGATTGAGCCCTGTCCGTCTGTCTGTCCGTCCGTCCGTATGAACGTCAAGATATCGGACACTACAATAGCTAGGCAGCTGAAATTATATATGTTAGTTACGCAATACGAGTTTTTTTTGTTTTTCGATAACTCATCCCATTTCCAAATTATCTATAAAAAATAGCAAAATTCGGTTCCATTTTTACGTTTTTTTTTGGCATAACTAGAGACTAGAGACTTCAAATTTATATATTTAGATAGATATCATGGGTACGCAGATTTTGAAATTTTTGATTTTGGATGCCAATTTGAAAAAAAAAAATAGAAGTAAGAAAGCTGTAGTTGAGACTGCTCAACTACGAAATTCCCTGAGCACTTCTTCGAACGAATCATATTCCAAGAATGCTTCGTTTCGATTCTCCACACGCTGATCTACGCTTGTAGTCATTGCAAGTGGCTTGCTGTCTCGCTGCCTTTGTTGCTGCGCCACATGGGTTTTGCTGCAAAAACCTTATTGACTAATAATTCTGTTTCTAGATGGACAATCGTATTCCCGATAAATTCGTTTATCAATAACTTTGCAAATATACTAGCTAACGAATTTCTGAAACAATCTCCAGGTAAGCCTCCGGTCCAAGTGCACTCCCAGGTATTTTACCGTTTCGCTGACTGGAAGTTTGAGTGAAAGTCACTTGCACAGACTTTTGGGCGTTCACCATTATTCTCCATTTATTGAGCCAAGCCTCAATTAGACCTGAGCCCTTCTTCGAACGAATAATATTCCAAGAATTATACGTATCTAGTATTTGAAATGCATTTTTACATATTTGGAGTGGTGGGGCGAATTGGGGAATCCAAAATCTTACAAAAAACCAAATTGTATTAAGTTGGTATCTATATACATATATGCAGAACACTTGGAGGCCCTAAATCTAAAGATGAATTAAATATAATTTTATAACTGATTCTCGATGTATTTATTTATCGATAACTATGGAAATATACAAGTTATCGAATTTCTGAAACAAACTCATACAGCGCGTGCAATATACGGACCTAATACAAAAAGAATGAACTCTCTAGCTTTTGTATCTTCGGAAATCGACGCGTTCAAACATACGGACAGACGTACAAGGCTATATCAACTTTTCTCGTCACCCTGATCATGAATATATATACTTTATGGGGTCTGCCACGTCTCCTTCTGCCTGTTATATACATTTAACAGAACCATTATACCCTGATTTCTTATTTTCAATGGGCTCAGGGTATAAAAATAGATCCAGCTCCTAAGAGAACGTCCTAGCACTGTTTTTAACATTTCTAAGCCTATCTCAACCGTAGGTGACACAACCATTATGTCGTTCCTATAAACAATCACGTACGAAAAGGCCAAGTCACCCAAAGCTCACATAACCGCCGGTTGGAACACATATGGCGCATTTTTCAGTCCGAATGCAGTATATTCTATGGAATCGGGGTGGATTGGAATCTGGTGAAAGGCACTTGTCATGGCAAGTGAAGTAATTCGCACCTCACAACCTAGTAATCTGGTCATTAATTATCGGCAAAGAATACCTGTCTGTTATCGTATTAGAATTTCACTCTCTGTAATTGACACAAAGGTGATCTATCCCATTTTTCTTTTTGACAAGCAACATGGGACTTGCGAAGGGAGAACAAGGGGGTCGAATAATATTTCGTTTTTGCAGCTCACTTAATTTTTCTCTAATAATATATCTTTTTTCAAGGCTAAGTCTATAGGGCCGGCGTTGGACGGTTTTGGCATGGTCAATCAACCGAATTTTCATTTCACCTGCACTAACACGTGTAGATGGTGTCCCCTTAATAAGTGCAATGGAATAACTTTCAAGTAATTTTATTAACTTATTTTTATTGGACTCACGCAAGTCGGTGTCAAGATTGGAAAGGTCAACTGGTTCCACATCTACTGAACAAATATTTACAGTTTTGGCTTTTACAATTTCAAACTTGCTTGAGGATATTATAACATCAAACCCCTGATTAAGGATTTCACGACCAATTACAATGTTGCTATTTAAATGTTTGTCTTGTACTACGTGGAACAATATTTGAAGTGAGTTTTCGTTTATAGTAACCTGGCTTAAAATCTGCAATGTGCATAATGTAAGATAATAATGTTGTTAAAACGTTTTCCAGACAAATTACAGCTAATTTTTTTTCTTTTATAAGTGAGCATTCTGCCCCGGAGTCAAATCAAATTGGGTAGATCTCACCTCGCTGCATCATAGTTCCTGTTGGCTCTGGCACGTAGCACTGGTTCACGGTCTTCTGTTGAAATAATCGCCGTTTGCTTGTTGATGTATCTGTTGAACATTGATTTGCAAACTGTCCAGGTTGGCCGCACTTAAAACAGGTAACTTAAGGCTTATCTCGCTGAGGTGTCTCATCGGGTTTTTGTCGCATTTTGTTTCTGCACTCGGCGATTTTATGTCCTGGTTTCCCACAGATATGTCACACTATTGGTAACATTCGTCTTTTCTTGATGTCAGGTCCAGAATCGTCGTCACGGTCAACATTACGATGTTTTTGAAACGTGAATGCATTGAGTTCAGATTGTAGATCGCTTCCAGTTTTCAACTTCGATGTAAAAACATTGCGTTGCCAAAAGTGCGAGTAAAACTGAAAGGGCTATTTCTTCTGTTTTAGTTTTGCCAATTAGCGGTTAAAGTTGTCACCAAACGACTAGCATAAACCGCGAGGCATTCACCATTGGTTGGGTGGCTGTTTAGTAAATTTAAAAACATTGCCGACGGCGTCTCGTTGCTTTTATCACGGTGAATTCCTTGAACTCGTGCCACTTAATGCCGGGAAATGAAATTTGGGTTAGCCACTGGGAAGCACTGCCCTCCATAGCCTCGCTTAATGCCATGGCAAAGTGACGCCACGTATATGCTGCTGTTCGCGTGTTGATGCTTGCATAGTTTTTACAAGCTCCACTATGTTTTAATTTTGCATCTGTAGGATTATGCGCCACTGATCATCTGAGAATGCAGGAGGTGGTGCCGATACCACTTCTGATGTCAAGAGATAGTCACTTTCCATTTTTACTTGTAGCGCAGCGAGTTTCGGTCGCACTTGAGTTCACACAACAACTGACTCGAGACGCACAATTCTTGCCCGTATCTGATACCGAACCACATTCGACGACAGCGTTGTAGAGCTGTCGTCGCGCTAAAACGAGACTTCTTAAAGCGACAAAACGCAAAGAACCAATCAGAGCCCAATTAGATTACTAACATGATGAAGTTAGGATTCTGGTGAAAATCAGAATACCCACACACACATACACAGCAACACACTCATAGAGTGCATATATACTTGTCGCTTCGACATATATACATATATGTATATATATATATATACTAATTTAACACAATTTCGGTTTTAGTCAGATTTTGCAGTCCGTCCGTCCGTCTGTCCGTCAGTCCGTCCGTCTGTCCGTCTGTCCGTCCGTCCGTCTGTCCGTCTGTCCGTCTGTATGAAATTTTGAGCTGAAATTTTACATGAATAATTACATAACTAACATACGTTACGCAGTATGAGTTATTTAATTCATCTTTAGATTTAGAGCCTCCAAGTGTTCTGCATATATATACATAGATACCAATTTAATACAATTTGGTTTTTTGTCATATTTTGGATTCCCCAATTCGCCCCACCACCCCCAAATATGTAAAAAATGCATTTTAAATACAAGATACATGCAGTTTGGTTTAGCATATACACTGTACCACTTAAGTCACCGTACCCCCTGTTCGTTTTCACATAACACGCTATAACTTAGTCAAATTTTGATATAAAAAACAAGTTTTGATGGCGGTTGATAAAGTGATCTATTAACTACACAATAGCATTTTAATAATAATAACATTTTATTTTAGTCTAATATTATAACTAAAAAACAAAATATATTCACATTTTCGACTCCACAAAAGTCACCGTACTCTTACTACTAATATTAACTAATTACCTATAGGTATGATATTACTAATTTAAATTACAAACTTAGTATCTAGTAGGATATCGCTTCATTTTAATCACCTTTCGGAGGCGATTAGGCATTGACATCACTACTTTTTCAATATAGTCATTGCCAAGTGCGCACCACTCTTGATGTAATGCCTCTCTCAGCAGGTTTTTGCTAGTGATGATGATCCGCCCACGTTCTTCTAAAGTTAACTCTTTACGGGTCATTTTTAAGACAAAATTTGCAAATTTTGTCCAACACAAGTAATTCACAGCAAATAGCATCAATTTTGAAGACATTGCACACATGTTTCGAAAATCCCCGTTAGGTCTCAAAAGAACATTGGCGCCAGACAGCGCAGCGCAAGCAAGCGTACGGTGACTTTTGTGGAGTCGAAAATGTGAATATTTTTTGTTTTTTAGTTATAATATTAGACTAAAATAAAATGTTACTATTATTAAAATGCTATTGTGTAGTTAATAGATCACTTTATCAACCGCCATAAAAACTTTTTTTTATATCAAAATTTGACTAAGTTATAGCGTGTTATGTGAAAACGAACAGGGGGTACGGTGACTTAAGTGGTACAGTGTAGATATGAATATCATATTCATAATCTGAAGAGATGAATTCGTTTGTCCGTCTAGAAACAGAATTAATATCAATAAAGTTTTCGCCGCAAAACCCATGCGACGCAGCAGCACAGCGAGACAGCAAGACGGTTGCAATGCTCACACACATACATGCCTACAAGCGTAGATCAGCGTCTATGTGAACGCGTGGTTTTTCATGTACAGTTTCTTATGCGTGCAGAAACGAATCCAATAATTCTTGGAATATTATTCGTTCGAAGAAGGGTTCAGGGGATTTCGTAGTCGAGCAGTCTCGACTACAGTTTTTTACTTCTTAATAATGGCATTGTACAAGTATCGTTGCTTAAATCAACAAGCTTATTCGTATTACAAATTGTCTTTTCATTATGTGACTCACATGAGGCTCTTATAGCATAAATGGATTTCTCGCAATTTACAATGTTTTCAAATTTTATTCCGTTAATATAATTTTTTTCGTGTTATTGGTTTGATTAATCATGGTAGTACAGACTATAGAGTATGTTTTTTCCATTACTTGCAATTTTTACTCGATTTAACTCTAACAATTCTTCTGCATTTAAAAACATGATTTTTTCTTTCTCTAGTATTTGCTCTATTATTTTAACTTCGGGTTCTGACAGCATTATTGAATTTATTGTATTAGTCTTTGCCCAATCTATGGCATGAATTAGGTTAGTTAAATCGTCTTTAAAAATTTGGACTTTGTATTTGAAAAGCATGATTTTTATACCCTGAACCCATTGAAAATGGGAATTCAGGGTATAATGGTTTTGTGAAAATGTATGTAACAGGCAGAAGGAGAAGTCACAGACCCCATAAAGTATATATATTCTTGATCAGCATCGAAAAATAAGTTGATCTAGCCCTGTCCGTCTGTCCGTCCGTCCGTCCGTCCGTCCGTCCGTCCGTATGAACGTCGAGATTTGGAAACTACAAAAGCTAGAGAGCTGAAATTTCCCATGAACACTCGTATGTCAGCTACGCAGTACGAGTTTATTTTTATTTATTTTTTTATTTATTTTTTCGATAACTCATCCGATTTCCAAATTATCGATAAAAAATCGAAAATTCGTTTCCATAACTTCGTTTCCAGCATAAGTTCTACACCGTTTTAGCTAGATACTTCAAATTTAATTATTTAGATAGATATTATGAATACGCAGATTATGTAATTTTCAGATTTTTTATGCCACGCCCCCTTCGCCACCAATTTGAAAATAACGCATTTCAAATACTACAGACTTGCAATTTGGCAAATGGGTACATTTAGATGCTCTAAATATATTCCGAAAGTTTCATGAAGATCGTCTTTCTAGAAATGGAGTTATAAGCGTCCAAAGTTCAGCCCAACCCACCCCCAAGCCACGGCAGCAACTGCGCAGTTAGCAGAGCGGGCGCTCATAAGTGCGTAAAGAAGAAGAGTATCACTTTTTGGCAGGGTTCAGGGTATCTCGTAGTCGAGCCGTCTCGACTAGAGACTTCTTACTTGCTTCTTCTTGAATATTTGAGCTGTCCTCTACTAATTTCATTATTTTATTTGAAGTCTGGGTTATTTCATTGATCCTATCTTGTAATACCCTGTTAATAACAACTTGCTTATTGTTATTTTCTAGTTGTTCGTTTATCTTAGTAATTATGACCTCATGGTCACTGTGGTCTGGTGTACCGGTCAACCATTGCCATGCTGTTCCTAATGAATTTATTACTCTTGTCGCTCTTTCCGAAGGTTTAAGGTCTTTGTTTAAATTTAAATATAAATATAATATAAATAACTTCCGTGCATACGGATGGAGAAGCTTAAACTCTCCATCCAACAGGTTATGGGCCCAGGCACGAATTTTTAAATTAAATATAAAGTGTTTGTTTTTAGTTATGAACTATTAACATCGGTGTGACTCAAGAAATTTGATAATAGGCTATGAGCGGGATTTATCAAATCGAAAAGTTGGACGAAGACAAATATGAGGTCTGGTGCGTTCAGATGTGTAGTGTGTTGGTGCATCAGGAGCTATGGAGTGTAATCATAGGTGATCTGCCACCAACGGAAGCCCCTGAGAATGTGAATTGGCAGGCCAAAGATGAGAAGGCGCTGTCAGTGATCACATTAGGTGTGAAGCCTTCACAATTGGGCTATATAAAGAGCTGCAAGACGTCGTCCGAAGCATGGAATCAGTTGAAAGATGTCCATCAGCCAACTGGACCAACACGTAAGGTTCAGTTATACAAGAAATTGCTTTTCAAACGCATGAGCCAAGGGTAAAGCGTTGCGTGCTATATATGTAAATGAATTCGTGGAAATTCTGGATAGCCTTGGGACAGTAGGAATTGGGCTATGCGATGAATTGCGCACAATTATTTTGCTGTCGAGTCTTCCAGAAAGTTACGAAAATTTTGTTGTCGCTATAGAGTTGCGCGACAGTCTGCCGGCCTTCAAAGCTCTATGCATCAAAGTGAGGGAAGAGAGCGAGCGGAGGGAGAACGCAGAAGAGAAGAACGAATGCGCAAAAGCATTTAGTGCGACACACAAGCCAGCCGCGCAAAGAGCGCAAAAGAGAAACAAAAATGTTGTATGTTTCAAGTGTGGCGAGCGCGGGCATATGAAGGCTGAGTGTAAAAAGGAGAGCGCTAATGAAAAAAATTTGTCGAAAAGAGAAAATAAGCAGTGCAGCTTATTAAATGCACTGAGCGCAGATAATTTGAAAAAGAGTATGTGGTGTTTAGATAGTGGCGCCACAAGCCACATGTGTTGTAATAAAAAGTTATTCGCAAAGTTAGAAGAACACACGGAAATGATTGGTCTCGCTGACTCTGGTTTCCTAAGAGCAGAAGGAAAAGGGGAGGTAAAGCTGGAGATAGAATTATGCACGTTGCTGTTGAAAGATGTTCTCTATGTGCCTAAAATGAGCGGAAACTTTTTCTCGGTAAGCAGCGCTGTGAAACATAATTGCTGTATCACTTTTGGAAAAGAGTATGCAAAAGTAATGCAAAAAGGTGATTGCATTGTAAAAGCAAATAAAGCTGAAGACTTGTACATGTTTCAAGAAAAGCGAAATAGCTGTTATGCTGCGGTTAATTCAAATGGTGTATTATGGCATAAAAGGTATGGACATTTAAATGTCAAAAGCTTGAACGAATTGATCAACAAAGGAATGGTGCGTGGTATTGAAAATATGGTTTTCAATGACAGTATAAGCTGTAAAACTTGCATGCTAAGCAAAATTCATGTGCAGCCATTTCCTAATGCAACTGCCAATAGAGCGTAAGGCATATTTGAGTTGATTCATGCAGATGTGTGCGGGCCTTTTAGCACACAATCTCCGGCTGGATCAAGGTATTTCTTAACGTTCGTTGAGGCGTATCAAATCAAGGCGTATCTTCGTAAATTTCCTGCGGAGAAAGGATGAGGTTTTCCAGAAGTTCGTCGAGTTCAAAACTTTGGTTGAACGGCAAACAGGAAAGAGTCTCAAATGTATCCGGAGCGACAATGGAGGTGAATTCGTCAATAAGTCATTTGACGAATACCTGAAGAATCAAGGGATCGAGAGGCAGCTGACAATAGCATACACTCTACAGCAAAACGGCGTGGCAGAGATGGCAAACCGCACTCTGGTGGAGATGTCAAGGTGTATGCTGATGCAGTCAGGACTGGGCGACTCTTTATGGGCTGAAGCAGTCAACACGGCTGTATACATACGAAACCGATCGCCAACCAGTGCTTTAGGCAGTATGACGCCTATGGAAACGTGGACTGGTAAGAAACCTTTTGTTAGTCATCTAAAAGTTTTTGGTTCAATTGCAGTGGCTATGGACAAAGGTCCAAGGAAGAGCAAACTGCAACCAAAAGGCAAAGAATATCGCATTATTGGGTATTCGGTAGCAGCAAAAGGCTATCGATGTACGACCCAGTATCTCACCAGGTGGTTGAGAGGCGAGATGTTCTTTTTGATGAGATCCAAGATGACAAGGATTCGTTTGTATGTGAGTTGCCAACACCTAAAGCAACTACACATCCTGGTAGGGAGAGGTATGACTCAGACAGCAGCGATCGAGACAGCAGCGATGGACGCAACAGCGATCGAGACAGCAGCGATAAACGCAGCAGCGATCGAGACAGCAGCGATGGACGCAGCAGTGATCGAAAGAGCAAAGGCAAAGGAAACAGGGGCGCAACTGTGAAAGTTGTGCATGATGAGCAAGTTCCCCGCATTGGTCCTGGAAGACCAAGGCTGATTCGAACCGGCAAACCAGGCCGACCTCGAAAGCAGCACAACGTTCTTGGTGCTCTGGTAGCTTGCGACGTAAAGATTCCATCATCCTATGAGGAGGCATTGAAGAGTGTTCATGCATCATAACAGGTAATACAAAATAATTGACCTCTCCTGCAATTCGAACCCAAAATCGTTTACTTAATTCAAAGTTGAGGTAAGCACACGCCCAATATTCGAGACCCATGCACGAAACATGCAAATGCCCCAGGCAGAGCATTCATTCAAATTCAAAGGCTCACATCAGCTACCCATAGCAATCGCTGGGAAAATAGAATTGCTACATGCAGCAAGTGTATCGCACACAGGCACATAAATGCCTACACATATAGCGAGGAAGTGTAAAAGTGTGTGTGTATGCAAGCTCACATCGCTACCCAACCGAACGAGCATCAACTGCTGGGGGTTCTAATAGTGCTAAAGGCAGCAAGAATATCTATCGCACACAAGCACATAAATGCTTACACATATAGCGAGGAAGTGTAAATGTGTGTGTGTGTATGGTCATAGGGAAATAATATTCGTTATGCACATCAACACTTTCATACCCTTTCCACAAATAATCATGAAAACGCTAGCATTTTGCATGAGCATGGCAAAGCCGTTTAAGAATTCGGTATACCCTTCGCTCAGAAGGGAACCAATGGGATCGCGTCGAGAAGAAATTTCAATGCCAGCATATATATATTTTTGTGAGAAGAGAGCAGAGAGTAAAAAGCATGGGGCAGAAAGAGAAAGAGAGCAAGGGAAAGAGCGGCACGTATCATGCCTTTTTATACCCTGAACCCATTGAAAATGGGAATTCAGGGTATAATGGTTTTGTGAAAATGTATGTAACAGGCAGAAGGAGAAGTCGCAGACCCCATAAAGTATATATATTCTTGATCAGCATAAAAAAATAAGTTGATTGAGCCCTGTCCGTCTGTCCGTCCGTCCGTCCGTCCGTCCGTCCGTCCGTATGAACGTCGAGATTTCGGAAACTACAAAAGCTAGAGAGCTGAAATTTCACATGAACATGCGTATGTTAGCTACGCAGTACGAGTTTATTTTGTTTTTTCGATAACTCATCCCATTTCCAAATTATCGATAAAAAATCGAAAATTCGTTTTCATTTTTTAGGTTTTTTGGGCATAACTTCTACACTGTTCCAGCTAGAGACTTCAAATTTGTTTATTTAGATAGATATTATGGATACGCAGATTATGAATTTTACAGATTTTGGATGCCACGCCCCCTTCGCCCCCAATTTGAAAAAAACGCATTTCAAATACTAGAGACTTGCAATTTGGCATATAGATAGATTTAGATACTCTTAATCTACTTTGAAAATTCAGCCCAGCCCACCCCCAAGCCACGGCAGCAACTGCGCAGTTAGCAGAGCGCGCGCATCTAAGTGCGTAAAGAAGAAGAGTATCACCTTTTTGCAGGGTTCAGGGGATCTCGTAGTCGAGCCGTCTCGACTAGAGCCTTCTTACTTGTTTTTAAATCGACCATCACCGTCGAGCGCTCGAAGCGGAATGATTTTGCCATCAGCAATTTTTCTCTCCCGACCCTAAAAGTAAAAACCCGAGCAAATACGAAGTTGGGGGGGTTCTAATGTCAAAAAATAAGTGTGCACATTAACTTGGCTCACTTGCTCACTTTGCCTCACTTGCTCACTTTGGCTCACTTTGGCTCACTTGCTCACTTTGGATCACTTGCTCACTTGTGAGCTCGTTTTTTCCAGCGCAGGTGAAACACTGCGAAAACGAAGGTCTTTGCTAAAACCAAAGAACGTGGAAAGCTTGATGTTGTTGCATAACATGTAAAGTTTTAGTAAGTACTGTTTTAAATTCACAAACAGTAATAGTATATAGATATAATCTACACACATATACTATAATACATCCCAATGAACGGATCTCAAAGAATGCCTTATTTTTTATTTTTTGATGTATTTTTTGTATTTTTAATTTTAGTTTTGTTATATGCCAAGGAAGCTACAAAATATATTTTTTTATTAGTTTGTTCTATTACCTTTAAGAAAAAAAATTTAAATGTGTCTTTATTTTTAAAGCGTAACGTATTTTCAGTTTTTTCAAGTTGTTTGCGATCATTATCGGCTCTTGAGCTATCAGCAAGTGAGCCACTGAGCCAAACGAGTGAGTTGGCTCACTTCACAAAAAAGAGCGAATGAGCTGGCTCACCTCAATGAGCTAGATTTACCCAAGTATAGTTTAAACTAGGGCTGTCGAATACTTTTAAAATATCGTATCGATGATATTTTAAGTTTTGAAAAAATATCAAAATGATATTTGATATTCAACTTTTAAAATATCGATATATCGATATTTCCGATATTTAAAATAAATTTACAATCCCTCAATAAATTTACAATCCGACCAAAAAAAAAAAAAAAAAAAAAAAAAAAAAAAAAAAAAAAAATAATAATAATAATAATAATAAGAATAACTATTTTTTATGATAAAAACCAGTATTCGGTACTCAAAGATTTAAAAAAACGCGTTCTGATATGTGAGAATCCGTCTTACGACTTCGTGAGTGGCAAACAACGCATTTTTTTGCCGAAGCAAGTCGCTCTGAAGGCACTGAGCTACCAGGGGCTGGTTAGTACTGTAGTTAGTACTATCATAGTGGTCTTATAAGAATTCCAAAAAATTATGGGATTGCTTTCCCAAGAAGTTTGTGGCAAACTGCGGTACATCTTAAGTTCCCTCTTTTCCGCACCGTGATTCACCTATTGTGGTCGTTTTCGAAGCTATAACCTTGGTCATCTAAATTCGTCATAATGTGGTTTATTATATGCGATGCCATATTTGATGTGTTACTACTTGTTTTTATTATTTTAAGGCACAAATTACATTTGGCTGTTCCATTTTTTAAATCAGAGTGATGCGTTTTCGCCATTATGAGACAATTACCAAATATATAAAAATATTCGATATTTGGGCAATATCGATATATCGATATTTTGATATATTTTCAACAACCCTAGTTTAAACCTACGCGTTGGATATTGACAGTGAAGATTCAAGCTTGTCAGAGGGTCAATTGAAAACTGAAAGTGATCCGTCCAAGTGAGACGATGATTGAAAGTATAAATTAAGTTTGAAGTTTTGGTCAGAAGAAATGCAAAATTAATATGCTGCCAAAGATTATTTAAGTTTTGTAATTTGCATATGTTAAATATTGAATTCAATTGATTATGTTTATGTTTGGAATAAAGGCTAAAAGTTTGTATGAAACGAATGACTATTGAATATTGTATCAAATGTTAATTACACGAGGACGAGTGAATGTCAGAATGGGTATCCGTTAGGAGAGACGATGGTTATCCGTCTAAGAGAGACGATGGAAAGATCAACTTTTCTCGGTACCCTGATCAAGAATATACTATACTTTAGACGCTTTTAACTCCATTACTAGATGGATGATCACATAACTTTCAGGATATATTTATAGCATAAAAATGTGTGTATTTGCCAAATTTCAGTCTCTAGTATTTGAAATTAGTTTTTTGCATATTGGTGGCGTGGGGAGCGTGATATCCAAACTCTAAGAATTACAAAATCTACGTATCCATATACATACAAATGTATATAAAAGATAAATTTCAAGTCCCCAGCTCAAAAAATGTCAAAAATGGAAAAGAATTTTCGATATTTTTATCTATAATTTGGAAATGGGATGAGTTATCGAAAAAAACAAAACAAACTCGTACTGCGTAGCTAACATAAAAGTATCCATGTATAATTTCAGCTCGCTAGCTTTTGTAGTTTCCGAAATGCCGACGTTCATACGGACGGATAGACGGACGGACAGATGGGCAGGGCTAGATCAACTTATTTTTTTATGCTGATCAAGAATATATATACTTTATGGGGTCTGTGACTTCTCCTTCTGCCTGTTACATACATTTTCACAAAACCATTATACCCTGAATTCCCATTTTCAATGGGTTCAGGGTATAAAAAAAAATAAAAAAAAGTATAATAGCACAAATCGCAGCAGAATGTAAATAAACCAAAACACATCAACAATATTAAAACACATCAACTACACAGAACCACTAACCATACAACACATAGGGCGGACATATAGAATAAACTTTTTTCAAAATATGATACAAGGAATTCATTGCGCTGCAAGCGCTCAACCTGTATGGTCATATTTTCATATAAGCCAATGCTATGCGCTATTTTTACTTTATTCTCCTTCTCTCTTTGTTTCTCTCTCTATGTATACTCACAATCCAGCAGATGAATCGTTGGCGCCATTCGTCTTGGTTAACTTTCGACAGTTACCGAAAGGTGAAGGGACAGATCCTACTTCTGATGTAGGCTTAGTGTTATTAGACTCTGTTCCCAAAGGGAACAAGAGTATATTGACTTTGTGCAATATTCGTCCTGATGTCCGTCTATCTGTCTGTCCGTATGAGTGCAATATTTTTCGGCGCTATTAGAGCTTGAAATTTGGAACATATATTTATGTATGCTCCCGAATTATGAAGTGTAACAATTTTCCTGATCCGCCCACTAGGGGAGTTTCAAGTCGGAAAATTATTGCGCCCGTATACCAATGCAATTTGGAATGTATACTAGCGGTGACCACCCAAGTTCAAAAAGCTATGGCGGATATATCTACGCCCATTGGGACGTAAAACTATTGCACTCATACGGACAGACGGACGGACAGTAAGACGGACATTGTACAAAACCAATATAAAACTTATAACGTAAATTTTATTGTCTTAATAGTTGTTTTAAGTATCTCGATTTAATAAAAAGTTTATTTACTCCAAAGTTTTTCTGAGAAACTTTGAATTTTGAAACTGTTGAATGATCCTCAACAGGTTGTGCATAATACTTCGTGTAGCTTTCAAATAAAATAAAATATACTTTTGTCAGTAAAACTAAGTAGCAAATCTAAATCTGTATAAAGTTGTCCTCTATTTACTTATAATTAATTCTTTGAAGACAATACTTGCTTATGGCTAGGCAACCTTACACTTGGCGGCAGCCACCATATCCAGGGGATCAAACCGACAGCAAGTGGGTAGAACCGAGTATGATCGTTTTGTGTCAGGATGGGAATACCGATGAAGCAATTGTTCCGCTCTTGCAAACGTTATACGAGCCTATAGGCAGAAAGCTTATTGGGGCTGTATTTGTGCACGAGACAATGCGAGAGCAACTGGTCGAGAAAGTGCGCGACCAGATGACTGTGATGCATCGTCAGGTGAAGGGCCACGCTCTTAATGTCAAGGCACTGCATCGTGCCAAGTGTCTAGGCGCTGAGCTGGTTGCCATGATGAAGCCTGATGACATTGGCTTTAAATACAGCATGGTCGAGGGTTCGCCACTTGTCGTATGCGATTTCAACCAAAGCTATTTCAGCGCCAATCATCCCAGCACTGTGGTTACTCTGCACACTTTCCGTCACACTCAGGAACTGGGCGAGTTGGTTGCGAAGGAGAAGCTGCCTTTTGACACCGTCTCAATCTGGTGTCCTAAAATAGCAACGGCCTATGAGATAGCCTTGATACTTTCCGTACCAATTGTTAACATCAACTGCATAAATGTCAGCTTATTGCCCATTGCCGAGAAGCTTAAGGACCAGGAAGCCCATTCTCTGCTCATGGGCGATTATCACTACGAGGTGGTAGTACAAAAGAATCGAGGCAAGCTCATTGTTTTTCCGGCACCAGTTCAATTGTTCAGAAATCCCCAAAAGCTCCCAAAGACCTAGGGGTTCAAGAAATCAGTGCAATAGTAATTTGTGCTTTCTGAATTATGTATCTTTGTGATCTTTAATTAGATAAGTACTCCCCATTTCTCTGAGGTGTGTCTTTTGAGGACCTTTCATTGAAATTTGAGTCGTGCATATGATTTTCTCCATAAGTTATTGAACAGCAGTGCACAACCTCAAAGCAAATTTTCAAATTACATTTAACCTAGAATCTCTCTTGGAGCATCTTATAGGTACTAGTAAACTTTGCAAATTAGCTTCTAGCTATGCAGCTGCTGTATAGCTCTGCTTCTCCACTAATTGCCTCCTTTACCTGCACAATTTGCGATTGCAAACTGCCAAGCTGTCATCCATGACTGCAATTTTAACAATGAGTTTTACTGAACTTTCGCGTCACTTGAATGTAATTTATGAACCTTTTGAAGCAGTCTTTATACAAGTATGTGTGCTGGATGTTGTTGCTTTTTCGTTGTTGCAAGTCAAGTTCCTCTTGTTTCGACACTTTTCAAGTGTATTTTGCTGTAACCCACATTCGAATAGACCAACCCCCATCCAGTTATATCATTAATTGCTTTTTTATACCCCGAACCCATTGAAAATGTGAATTCAGGGTATAATGGTTTTGTGAAAATTTATGTAATAGACACACCCAATAAAGTGTGTATATTCTTGATCAGCACGAAAAAGTAAGTCGATATAGCTCTGCCGGTCTTTCCAACCATTCGTATAAACGCCGAGGTTTTGTTAACTACTACTAATACTACTTTGTTATCCCATTTCCTAATTATACTCTGTTCCCAAAGGGAAAAAGAGTATATTGGGTGTGTGCAATGTCCGTCTTGCTGTCCGTCCGTCTGTCCGTCCGTCCGTCTGTCCGTCTGTCCGTCAGTCCGTATGAATGCAATATTTTTCGGCGCTTTTAGAGCTAGAGACTTGCAATTTTAAACATATACCCATATATGCTCCCGAATTATAAAGTGTTAAAATATTCCCAATCCGCCAAATGATGGGCTATAGACTTGCAATTTGGAATGTATACTCGGGGTGACAACCCAAGTTCAAAAAGCTATGGCGATTATATCTACGCCCTTGGGAGCGTGGCAAATCGGGAAAAACGTATCTTCTACATTTTTAAAGCTAGAATGTTGAAATTTCGCATGTGATTTAATGTTATGATTCTAAGAAGATCGATCAAAAAGTTATATGTCCACGCCCATTGGGGGCGTGGCAAATCGGACCTGAATATATAGTTATTTTTCAAATTCTGCTATATTTTGAACACTATTGACACTATAGACTTGAAATTTGGCATGTATACTCGGGTTGACAACCCAAGATCAATAAGCTATGATAGATATATCTACGCCCACAGGGGGCGTGGCAAACCGAAAAAGTTTATATCTCTTACAGTTTTAGAGCTAGAAGCTTGAAAATTTGATGGTTCAGTTACTAATATCCTCCTCTATCGATGACCCAAAAAAGATTTCTCATCCTTTTTGGGGGCGTGGCATATCGAAAAATACCCTGTAATTTTCGCGTTTTTGGAATGTAAGCAACCAAATGTTACAGTCATGTTAGCCTCGTCTCTTTCTAAGAACTGGCCAAAAATTATGCGTTTACGCACACTGGGGGCGTGGCAAATCAGCAAAGAAATTTGTTGTGGCCAACTGCATAATTCATGCATTTAATATCTCAGTAATAATTGCTAAGATGGCAGAAAGCATTTTAACATAAATATACAAATATAAATGAATTTAAAAAAAAAAGTAATAAAATTTATAAGTTTTCGATTAATAAATAAAAAGTTTCCAGCGGTTTTTGAACCCAGGTCTTTTGAAAATAACATGTAATCGTTAGCTAAACCTAAATAAATTCACAGCTGATCAGCTGGTCGTGACAAAACAAAACAATACAATCGCAATTCTTGCTATATGTATACACACTTGGATGTGTATACACGTACAAACATCTCTGTACACATACATACATATATGCGTGCATAGAAAAACTGGTTGCCACGCAGCGTGGCAAATCGGAAAAGCAGTTTCTAGTGCTTAAATGCACAATTCATATGCGTATGTTTATAAATCCCAATTCAGTCACAATTCTTAGAATATTCTGGCATGCAAACTTTTATATGCATACATAGAAAACTGTGTGTATACTCGTATAGTGTGTGCATGTGTAAATCTGTATGTATGTATAGGAAAAACGTTTGTTGCTTGCCATGTACGTTTGCTAATTGCCGAAATATTTCGTTAATTAAATGTTTATTAAATAAATAAAATGCACCTATGGGAACAGAGTATTTCGCAGGTAGTTGCGCGTAACTGCAAAGTTCTTACTGGTTTTTGTTTAGGATTTTTGAGCGTAACTTCTACTCCGTTGAGCTAGAGACTTAAAATGTGTATATTTAGATAGATATTATGTATTTCAGTATGTGTGGGCGTTATATGTGTGAGCGGGAGGCTTTTATTTTTGGCTGGCAGCAACTGCTCTGGCCGCGCAGCCAGCCTCCCAACCACCCATTCCGCTGTTGAGTGGTCCTTTAATGCAGCCGCTTAGCGCATATTGGACTTGCCTCGAGTTGAGTTCAGCTGTTTTCGCTGCTTTAGGCAGCGGCAGTATATATTATTTATTTAGAGTCTGTTGCGCCGCTGTGTTGACCCGGTTGACGTTTCACTTATGTGCTGACCTAATTTTTTAGGCTACCGACTTGGTGACGTAAGAAAAAGTTTGGTAAAGCGAAAATAAAAACAACCATCAAAGTCAAAAATGGATTGTAACAGTAAGCTTATTTGAATAGATACCATGCGATTCGGCATCTGAATTATGTAACTATAGACATCGATTGGCAATATCAATACTCACATGCTGTGGATGGCAGTTAGGGTTCCCCTAATTGCTGAGTGTAGTCCGTGTTCGTAGTGTTGCAAAGTGGCAATAAGTGAGGGGATAGCAATTGACGAAAAACTGTTAGAATGAACTCACGTGCATGGAATTTACAAAGCTCCAGCGACATGCGTAAGAGAATGACGGATTCCGTCATTAAAGCGACGCCGTTTGCATCAGGCGATGTGGATGAAAATATGGATAAAGACCCGCCATATGCGACGTCTGCTGCCTGTTACAAACATTTTATAATACCCTGAATTGTCATTTTTAATGGGCTAAACCTAAATAGGTTCACTGCTACAAACTCACAACTCAATCGCAATTCTTAGAATACTATATCATGCGCACGCAGTGTGTAGTGCCTAGTGTGTATGGGAAAACCGTTTGTTGCTTGCCATGTACGTTATCTAATTGCCGAAATATTTCGTTTATAAAATGTTTATTAAATAAATAAACGGCACCAACGGGAACAGAGTCTCTCACAGTTAGTTTCGCCTAACTGCAACTTTCTTTCTTGTTTTGTATGATTCAGGGAATCTCGTAGTCGAGCCGGGTCGATTAGATTCTTCTTACTTGTTAAAATTTAAATTTGTATGCCATTTAAGTTACAATTTGGAAATTATATAACAAGCATGCAAACAAAGAATTTGATATTTGTCTTGACTTAGTTCAGGGCTTTGACATAGTTCGATCCGTTACTTTGCCCCACTGATATTGCATATTTACGGATGGCCAAGTTCTGACAATCAGTAGCATATAATTGATTAGACTGCTCCACCAAAACTATGAAAGCATCAGCAACAAAGATTTCGTCCTACCCAGGCAAATTACCGCCGAACTGATGGCAGGGGCGGTAATAAGTAAATAGCAAAATTTCAGGTGTTTCACCTTTAATTTGCACGCATAGAAGTAACGACACGTAGTCTCCTATAATTTGTGTGTGTGTAATAATTGTCATAATACCCTGCATTTGGTTGAAATGAAGCGTGTTGCTTTCATATGGATACTGTCTCTGGCCCAATTAATTATTTGAACCTTTTACAGTAGATCAAACCAGTTTAATATTTCGGGTATCTCAAATCGATTAAACGAAATGAATAAAAGTGGCTGGTACTTACCGCTATATCGCTATACATTAAAGCTGAAAACAAAATTGCTCACAAAACAAATTTCTCACACGCTTAATAAGTCTTTTCCATTTCTTTTTATAAACCCTGCAACAAACAGGAAAAAAATCGATACATATTGCCTATACATATCGTCATTCAGCTGAATACATGTGACAGGTAATATCCCCAGCCAACACCGACGTAAACTTTTTGCTTGTCGCAAGGTATACCTAATAGTGTAAAATCTACTGGTAACGACCCTTTGGAGGGATGCCAAACGCAAAAGTTTTCATTTGTCTTTAATGGCTTGACATAATACTTAAGAACACAGAACCAATCAAGTGACTTGCGGCTATACAAATACCCTACACAACAAAATTAATATTTTGCTTCCCTCACACTGGGAATTCAAATGGTTCTTGATGGAAACTTAAACAGAAAACTTATTATTGTAAATGTGAGATTAAGCATTTGCCTAAAAAAACAAGTAAGAAAGCTGTAGTCGACACTGTTCGAGTATGAAATACCCTGAGCCCTTCTTCGAACGAATAATATTCAAAGAATGCTTCGTTTCGATTCTCCACGCGTAAGAAACTATACATGCAAAAACGCGATCACACACGCTGATCTACGCTTTTACGCCTGTATGTGTGTAAGCATTGCAGGCCGCTTGCTGTCTCGCTGCCTCTCTTGCTGTGCCGCGAGGGACCGGAATCCAAAATCTGACAAAAAACGAAATTATATTAAACTAGTATCTATATATTGGCAGGAGACTTGGAGACTCTAACTCTAAAGATGAATTAGATCAAATTTTATAACAGATTCCCGCTAAATCGTTCTATCGATAACTCTGGAAATATAAAAGTTATCGAATTTCTGAAACAAACTCGTACTGCGCGTGCAATATACGGACCTAACACAAAAAGAATGAACTCTCTAGCTTTTATATCTTCGGAAATCGACGCGTTCAAACAGACAGACAGACGGACACGACCGTATATATATATATATATATATATATATATATATATATATATATATATATATATATATATATATAAGTTATTGAAATCTATGAGACTGTTTTGCTCCGCTGCTCTCAGAAGCTTTAAGCTTAATGCAACGGCAGTATCAGGCGATGCTCCAGCTTCCTAACGGCAGTATCAGGCCACTTTTAAGCTTCATCGTCATGCCATTAACGCCAACTACTTCTCAACTTTCAAGTCTCAGTCTGAAGTTTCAACTGAATGAATAAAGAACTATAAAATATTATTCAATCAAATTAACTGGTGCCCGAGCAGGGACCGACTTGTGTTTTAAACAATGGAGCAAAATTGTTACTACGTTTACTCAATCGGTATCCAGCAGGACATCTCTAAAGAAGACTCCCAATTATTAATTTAATCGACAACGAGAAGTTCTGCAGCAATTTGTTTACTTAATTGTAAAATTGCGCATCGGTGGACCACACGTTCTGCACGACCCGTTCACAGAACACTTTTTCGGCGTATGGACAGCGAAACCTTAGTAGGAAACCCAAAAAGGAACGATTTCGTCCGGAAAGGTGGCCACATCACTGGTAGTCACGTAAGCTAGTGCATAAGAAAAATCAAAGAAAAAAAAAAAAAAACAAGTAAGAAAACTCTAGTCGAGAGTGCTCGACTAGATAATACCCTGAACCCAATTTTAATAAAATAATATAATAATCTGTACTGTGGTTTGGTTTTTGTAATTATCTTGAAAATGCATCAATTTTAGTGCTAAAAATGGCAAAAAACTTCTTTATTTTGACAAATAGTTAAATATATTGCTCTTGATTAGTACTAAAATTAATCCGTTTTCAAGATAATTACAAAAAACCAGTGTCGAACGTGACAAAAAGTTGACTTTTCTGGAGAATTACCCATATGGATAAATCAGAAAGTATACATAAGAATGTATGCGTGTAACATTCAAAATGTACATATGTACATGTATATATACATCGCATTGCCAAAAAAAAAAAAAAAAAAAATAATAGATGGCGCTTATATTAGTTGAAATTTGACAATTTTTATATTATTAAATATCATTAAAAATAGACTCAACAAATAGACCTTCTTCGATTAACACGCATCACCTTAATTAACACAGACACTTCATAATTGTAAAAGAAATATATCGATGCCACTCGAAGCAGTAATAGCCATAATAAATAAGTTCACTGCTAAAGCGCCATCTAGCAAGCTTAAATTCTTAGACCATGCGAGGCTAGTTTTGAATGTACATGTGTGCATACAATTAGGAAAACCGCAGATGTCACGTGCTTTTGTTATTTAGGCAAACTTTCTGTTCATTATTTTCTGTTGATTTAACGGAATAAAATATAATTGAAACAAAAACACTTTCAGAAATGATTCTATTAAATATTTGAATTAAAATATAAAAAAAACGCACTTATTGACAATTAGTTAAACTAGCAACTGACTTTCAAAGGTATCAAATACAAAAGAATAAATAATAATAATAAAAAAAAAAAAATAAATAATAAAAAAAAATGTAAAATAAGAAATTATGAAGGGCTTAGTCGAGACTAGAACCTGCAACACCCTAACATTCGTTGCATCTGCCTAGCCATCTACACCACGGCTCGCTTAGACGGCAGAGTAGCGAAAACGAATGAAAAAAAAGCAATAGCTGAAAATACAAATACAATTCAAAGACATTTTTAACGCAATTCAAAAACAATTGTGATTCTTAGAATATACACGCATAGCAACATAGAAAACGGCCCAAGATTTTTTGTGTGTATATGTGCACACGCATACGAAAATTTGCTGCGCCACATGGGTTTTGATGAGAAAACTTTATAGACTAATAATTCTGTTTCTAGATGGACAATCGTATTGATATGTTCAGATGAAGATTATGATATTCATATCTATATGCTAAACCAAACTGCATGCCTCTAGTATTTGAAATGCATTTCTTACACATTTGGGAGTGTGGGGGCGAATTGGGGACCGGAATCCAAAATCTGACAAAAACCGAAATTGTATTAAATTATTATCTATATATATGCAGAAGACTTGGAGACTCTAACTCTAAAGATGAATAAGCTAGAGTTTTATAACTGGTTCCCGATAATTTCGTTTATCG
The DNA here is from genome assembly GCA_030914345.1 of Drosophila koepferae. Taxonomy (NCBI): domain Eukaryota; kingdom Metazoa; phylum Arthropoda; class Insecta; order Diptera; family Drosophilidae; genus Drosophila; species Drosophila koepferae. The sequence goes on from JAUESR010000040.1 coordinate 73,563, forward strand.
ATAACTTTGCAAATATACAAGTTATCGAATTTCTGAAGCAAATTCGTACTGCGCGTGCAATATACGAACCTAACACAAAAAGAATGAACTCTCTAGCTTTTGTATCTTCGGAAATCGACGCGTTCATACATACGGACAGACAGACAGACGGACAGACGGATATGGCTATATCAACTTCTCTCGTCACCCTGATCAAGAATATATATACTTTATGGGGTCTGCCACGCATCCTTCTGCCTTTTACATACATTCAACAAAACCATTATACCCTGATTTCTCATTTTTTATGGGCTCAGGGTATAAAAAAAAAATTAGTCAAAAAAATAATAATTATATTAAAATACCAATAATTTTATAAATAATATACCATTTTGTAATTTATTAGTGTTAAGTAATTGTTAAGTAATAGCTAAGCACGTGCAAATAACTTTTGTCACACGGTGAACTTTCCGTTATACTTAAAGCTTAAACACAGCAGACAACTCAGAAAAGAAAAAAACGAAAACCGTGCTATCAAAAGGCAAGTCTTGCTTTAGGAGTAATTTAATGCCTATTGCCGAAAATTTTTAGAATTTATTCTATTTAAAATCATTAACTACTTGCACAATAAGTGCAGAATGGAGAAACAGAATAGTTTAATAACACCTTCGATTATAAACCAAGAACAAAACAACGAATGCACCAATATTGCAAATCAGCAACGACAGAAACGAATTTTTCAGAGACAATTAGAATTCCAGCAAAACAGAAATATGAACGACCACACTAGACAAGATATAGCAAAACTTATAAGTGAAGTGCTAGCACAACAATTACCAACATTAATATTTATATTAATTACCAACATTAATATTAATATTACGACAACAGACTTCGCGAACGCACCTAGTCAAGCTATAAATCCGGAACATCGAGCAAACTTAACAGATCTTGATCGGATACCCGATACACGGCAATGTCAAGACCATAAAACAAAACATACACATAAGAATAAAGGAAAAAAATATGAAGCAATCAATGCTATAACCCCTAGAACAGACCACTTAACTTTACAACAACAGAAAGACCTTGACAATTAGCTTACAATCTACCCACATCTATTTGCCGTCCCTAACCAAAAACTTACTTATGCAGCTACGGTAAAAGCATCAATTAGAACAACTGCAGACATACCAGTTTTTTCAAAATTTTACCAGTTCCCAATGTCATTAAAAGACGAGGTAGATAAAGAGGTCAGAAAACTATTGGATGACGGAATAATCCGCCCATCCCGTTAACCGTACAATTCTCCGGTATGGATTGTACCAAAAAAAGCAGCGAGCTCTGGAGAAAAAAAGTATTGCATGGTTATTGACTACAGAAAGCTGAACAAGGTCACCATTGCAGACAAATATCCTATACCCGAAATTAATGAAGTGTTAGCCCAGTTAGGAAATAACAAGATCTTCTCAGTCCTTGACCTTAAAAGTGGATTCCACCAGATTCCATTGATAGAGTCCGACATAGAAAAAACTGCTTTCTCCATTAATAATGGAAAATATGAATTTACTCGGCTCCCATTCGGATTGAAAAATGCTCCTTCGATATTTCAACGTGCTATCGATGACATCTTGCGTGAACACATAGGAAAAATTTGTTACATCTACATTGATGACATCATTGTTTTTAGCAAAGACAGTGAATCCCATACAAGCAATCTCAATACAATTTTCAGAACTCTCCAAAACGCCAACATAAAATGTCCAACAATCTTAACAGAAACAGGAAAAGTAGTTCATAAAAGCAACATTAAGAGTTAATAAATATATAATTACTAATTTACATATGTTATAAAATGGCTTATCTTGTACAAAATTATATAACTAGTAATACGAAAATCCCACTGTAAACCGAATTGTTTCGCTAATTTAATTGTATAAGAAATCACTTTGTAAACGGCGGAAAATGAGAATTGGTTGGCTGGGCATAATCAACTACAAGAGTTATTGATATCTATGAAATAAAAATAGAAGAAAAACACCCTGTAGCTGAGACTGTGTTGCTCCGCAGCTCTCAGAAGCTTTAAGCTTAATGCAACGGCAGTATCAGGCGATGCTCCAGCTTCCTAACGGCAGTATCAGGCCACTTTTAAGCTTCATCGTCATGCCATTAACGCCAACTACTTCTCAACTTTCAAGTCTCAGTCTGAAGTTTCAACTGAATGAATAAAGAACTATAAAATATTATTCAATCAAATTAACTTATATATATATATACTTTATGAGGTCTGCCACGCCTCCCTCTGCCTGTTATATACTTTTAACAAAACCATTATACCCTGATTTTCAATTTTCAATGAGCTCGGGGTATAAAAAGTGGTATATTCAATCAATTAATAATTGGCTTTTTATACTTGCTTCGATTAACCTTCAATCGCCTACGCATAACTAACGACTATCTATAGTTGTCCGCTCGTTATCGATAAATATACAACTTTACCTATTTGTTTTAAATATAGGAAAGCAGCAATATACAGTCGAGTCTCGATAATTCGTAATGGCAAGGGAACCGAATTTTTTACGAATTATAGAGGTTTTCGATTTACCGAGGTTTCCATTTAACGGGGTGTAAGAAATCAAAATACGAATTGAAGGGGTTTTTATATTTAACTTCATTTAAACAATTTTAACTTATTAAAAATAAATAAATACAAAAATAAATAAATAAAATACACTTTCATTTCAATATTATGTAATTAAAAATAAAATTAAACAAACAAAATCATATTAACGAAAAATTTATAAAGATTTAAAAAGGCTTGTAATTTTTGATTGTTTCATGTTTTTCATACTTATTTTTTCTATTGCGTTTTCCAAACTTATCAAATTATCAAATACATTATTCGGAACGTTATGATTAAAAAAAAAAAAAACGTGTTAGTTGCTGAATTTCTGTTTTGGCTTGTAAAGTAGTTAAGATTGGATCAATATCTGCATCATCAGCTTCGTCGTCACTTTCATCACTTTGAGATGCAACTTCTTCCAAAATGTCGTCGTCAGTTAACATACTGTAACACACAGCAACGTTATTGTCAAAATTTACGTAATCGTCAAAAGGAGCAGGATTTTCTGAGTTTCCAAAAAGTTCTTTTTCCCACGTATAATCTATGTTTAATAGAGCGTCTTCAAATAAATTGTTATTTAATGCCGTTTTAATGAAACCACAAGATCGGAAGCAGTTCTGGATACAATTTATGCTAACGTTTTTCCAGGCTTTGTAAGCAATTTGCATTGCTGTTAATAGCGTACACTTAAACGGTTTTTTCTTCAATGCTGTTTAGCAAATTAATAACCATTTCCTTACGGTATAATGATTTAAAATCTTTTATAATGCCCATGTCCAGGGACTGTAGCTTGGAAGTGGTGTTGGCTGGCAAAAACTCAATTTTTAAATGGCTAAGAGGAGGCGATCTATTATAGGCCGTACAATTATCCATAAATAACAATATCTTTCGGTTTTTAGCTGCCATGCTGTCACATCTGAAGCCATTTGTTAAAAATATTTATCGTCATCCAGGCCTTCTTATTGTGTCGATAATCCATTGGAAAAGTGCAAATGTTTTTAAAGCACCTTGGTTTTGCAGACTTTCCAATTAGTAGCGGCTTAAGTTTATCGGTGCCATCCATATTTACCGCATATAATAATGTTATTCGTTCCTTACTGTGCTTACCACCGTGACATTTTTCGTTTCTAAAGGAATATGTACGATCTGGCAAACATTTGTAAAATAACCCTGTTTCATCTGCATTATAAATGTCCTTAGGTTCGTAATCTTTTATCAGATCAAACTATTTTTCTTTCCACTCCAAACACACCTGTTGATTAACATCAAAACTTTCACCGCACAATTTTTTAAATGCAATGTTGTGTCGGTTTTTAAAACGATCCAACCAACCACTGCTGGCCTTAAACTCATTAACATTCAGTGCTTTTGCAAAAAACAAAGCTTTTTCTTTTAAAATCTCTCCTCCAATGGGGATATTCTTCTGTCGACATTCTGTAAGCCACAAAAGTAAAGACTTTTCTACTTTTGGATATTCAGGTGGTTTGTGACGCTTTATTTGACTGCGTGCGGCTGTTCCCATAATAAATTCCTTTCTGTTTAGAATTGATGTTAATGTTGATGGAGCAATTCCGAATTGTTTTGCGACAACAATTTTTTTTGCTCCATTATCAATAGCTGCTATTATGTCTTGTTTTTGTGAAATTGATAGTGTTTTATGAGAACGGTTGCTTGACATTTTTTCAATTCGTTTTCGCGCTTCAAACAAAATGAGCAAACTAATGTAAGTCCAATAGAGAGAACAACGAAATTTCGCACATAAAGCGACATAAAGGCTCCATGCATAATAGTCTGTGAGATCTACATACATATGTACATATGTACATATGTAAGGCTGCAAGCATAGTGCGCGCTGAGACGAACACGAAGATGAAGACAAAGCTGAAGACAAGACAAGTTGCATAGTGCAAAAAGAATTGGTTGTCCAAACAGCAGCGGTTGAGCTTGCGTTTCGTCTTCATCTTCATCTTCGTCTCAGCGCGCACTGTTTGCAGCGTAACGGTAGTTTAATAGAAAAATCAAGAATTACGAAATACAAGAGGTTACGAAACGAAATTACGAATTATAAGAGGTTTCGAAACGATTCATAAGAGGCAAGATCATGGCCGAGTAGGCAGAAAAATTACGAATTAGCGAGGGGACCAAAATGTATGGGATTTTTACGAATTAACGAAGTTTTTTCAAGGGACCAGCAGTTTCTTACGAATTATTGAGGTTTTCGATTTAGCGGGGTACGAATTATCGAGACTCGACTGTAATTGAAAAAGCTTTAGTCAATTATAAGTAGGGTCTATACCACACTGTAGTCAATCAAAATGCACTTAAATTCCTCAAAGTTCATTCAGTTTCAATTTCGCATCATTATGATGCTAGTTAACTGTAGTTGAGGACATTTAAGTAACGGCCGTTCTAACCATGTCAGCAGCTGCCTATTTATGCAGACTTCAATGCAACTATTGGCTGACTGGCTAGGTTACTGTGTCTGTTGTGGCTTATTGCAGGTTACTGTGATTTATGCGCCAGCATGAAACAGGAGTCTGGGTGGAGGAGGAGTAGCATGGACACTTGAGTGAAACTCGTGTAATCAGGCGTTGCACAACATGAATGGCATATACCGAATGATCTGGCACAGGTCGCGTATTAGTGCTTAAGCCTACTGTCGACTTGCCTGGGCACAACTTACCTTCAAGTAAGTTACACAGAATCTTTTGAACCTTTGCAACGTCAACGAAAAACAACCACATCACCACCAACAGCAACAATATCTCATTAATGAGGCAACAGCTGCACACAGATTTGGCCCAGAAAGCTGACAAACGAAGATGTAAATGATGAAAAGATGCATTCTAATGAACAAATTTTCCAAGCTGAAAAGTTAACAAAATAAAATATATATATGTCGCAGCGTCGCACAGTGGGGCCTTTGCTCATTTTGCGTTGCAAAAATCCTAACTTTTGATCCAAGTAAAATATTTTAAAAATTTAAAAAGCATTCGACAGGGAATTCTTCAAGCTTTAAAATGAATCTACAAACAGGGTGATGCGATAACGGGGTGCTTCACAGTTATAGGTCAAACATGAGAAATGTGAACTTCGGCAAAAATGACTTGTTTTTCTATGAAAAAAAAAATATTTTTTTTTTTTTTTGTTTCAATAAATTATTTGTATTATTTTCAGAGAGTATGTTTAAAAAAATAAATTTAACAAATTAAAAAATTTTTTTTTTTTTTTTTTTTTTTTTTTTTTTGTTATTTAGTTTTCCTTAAAGTTGTCATCAGTAGTAGTCGGGGCAATATCTAATAATCTTAAAGTTTCTGCACAATAATTATTAATTAATCAGGTTCCTCTTTTCTTTCATTCCAAAAAATATTTGCTTACAAAATGCAGCATTTGGTAGACAAAACAAATAAATAATGCAAATTGCAACGACAAATTTACAAAAAACCCAAACCCATCCCAAACCGTTTTGCCGGCGGCAATTCTACCTACTGCATGGCAGCGATACGCAACAGCACCCTTTTTTGTGCATTTCGTGCGTTTTTTGCCTGTTTTTTGGTAGTTTTTTGGCATAGAAACCCGGAGGGGCGGGTAGGGGCAGGCAAAGTTTTATTAATATGAAAGAGGACATCTTCCTTAACACGTGGGTATCGCTGCCTGGGACTCGGCGGGACTCAGAAGATGCAGTCCATCAAAGATGAAAAATAGTGTAAAATTAAGAGGTTCGCTAAATTTAACTTAGCTCTTTAATGACAAATCGCAACATTATAATTTTTTTTTTTATATTATTAGAAATTAATTAATCTTTAAATCGCAACTAACATGTAAACAATCGGTGCTGTATTTGTCTTGCAACTGGATTCACAAGTTGACAATTTTTCACAAAAATGCGGTGTTGTACAAAACTTTGCAAGTTTACCCAACTTTGAAGGGGCATAACTACCTTAAAAATTGGTCAAATTTCAAAAATCTTTTGGATACTGTCCCTTTGACAATTTCCCATCATATGAGATCAACTTTTTGAAAATCGCTTTTCATCACTTTTCTGATTTTTGCCACGCGACGCCGGCAGAGGCACCACTGTGCGTCGTTACTTTTCTGAGACTCATCCATCATATTGACATACACAAACTTTTCTAGAGCGAAGTGAATTCCGACCGGCGAGTGTAGTTATCTGAATGCGGCTGACTTTGTATTTCTTTCTGATCACGCAACAACGCCGTCGCCTCACTCGTACGGTATTTTGACGCCAGTCATATTCTGCGCTGTAGTCAAATTCTAAGAACGGTTTTACAATATACCAAACTCATTACGCAGTTGTGTCTTGCAAGCACAGTGCTCATAATGTTACAGACATGTACAGTAGTCACAATTCGATTATATTGCGACACGGCCTTCCTGACAAAGCACACGCCCTCGTGTGTTGTCTTTATGTGACAATCAGTGTTGCCAACTTGGCCTTTTTCCGGACAGATCTGTCCTTTTTGAAATTACAACTGCCGCAAAAATTTAGAAACAGCCCCTGTCCGGAAAAAATGCCTTTTTAAAATTATATTGGCCTTTTTTCATCCTTTTTTAATTGTTAAAGGTTGTTTATAAAATTTGTCAAGTAAATCAATAACATCGCTTTAATATTGCTTTATTGCAAGATATTTTACGATGTTTCCCTGTTTCAAACGCTGTAGTCCTGTAATCGAAAATATATTTATCGATCGATCATTTAAGTTTTTAAAAGTTTAACAAAATTGTCAAATTTACAAACTGAAATTTAGGGTGTCGCGGTCTAAAAAAAAAAAAAAAAAAAATGGATCCGCCGCGTTCCCAATAATATTGATGAGGCATTTTGCAAATACTGCAAGTGCAGTTTAAAAATAAAACTTGTAGAATGGAGAGATAAAGAAAGTATCGTATCTTTGTGGACTGAAGTTCAGAACCACACAGACTCAGCAGGAAACAAAAACTTTTCGGACCTGAGTGCATTTGTTATCACTTTGCTGTCATTGCCGTGCCGTGTCGTCAAATGCTGAGGTGGAAAGGGTGTTCAGCCAAGTCAATTTGGTTAAAACCAAATTAAGGAATAGCTGAATATTGATACGTTAAATTCCATTTTGGCAATTAGGTTGGTTTTACTAGTTAACAATTACATACAATTAAATATATTATCTTTGGATTAGGTTTGGACTACAACGAAACGGCAAATGTTGCCAAAACTACAAGCTACCGGAAAATTGTGTACGCCAAATTGGCACAAAAAATACATATAGCAACGAAAATAACAATTTTTATGAGGTGCTATACCTTTTAAACGAAAATTAAAATAAAATTATACTTTAGAAATAGAAAAAATGTTATCCGTTTTTTTTTTACCTTTTCAAAAATATTTTGGCCCTTTTTTGTCCTTTTTTTGGTGTCAACTGTCCTGTTTTGGCGAAAAGATGGCAACACTGGTGACAATACTTCAGAAGACTCTCTGGATATGTTCAATGCATTTTTATTGAATATCCTTGATTAATTTGAAAATAGAAAACAAAATCTGATGTTTTCTATTTTCAAATTAAACAAATTTGTGTAGTTCCTCCTTTAACACAATTTAACTTATCATAGGTGTAGCTCTTTTTACACAATTTAACTCATCTTATGTGTAATTCCTTTAACACATAATTAATGTAGTTCCTTTAATACGTACTCTAACTTTTCATATGTGTAGTTCCTTTTACACATGTGACCCCCGCCATAACACTTCTCTTCTGCTACGGTGCGGTCTTCAGTTTACTTATTTTACGATAGACGCATCTTCCATTGTGCTGTCTCTATCTGTACATAACTCATCGAGTATCTGATTATTTGGTATTGCTCCCCGCCATAACACCTCTCTCTTGTTATGGTGCGATCTACATTCGACTCCCGCCATAACTCTCTGGTTACGGTGCAGTCTTCGATAGACTCCCGCCATAACACTCTCGTTATGGTGCAGTCTCTTGTCTTGACCTCCGCCATAACACCTCTGTTATGGTGCGGTCTTTTGTCTCATTAACTCCCTCGGAGCTTTTTCATATTTGTTGGCATACTGTCTCTATTTTTATTTTATTTATTATTATTATTATTTTTTTTTTCAAAAACTTTAAATAATGCTCGATAATGAATAGCATATTCAACTACTATAAAAGGGGCTAAACTCACGATTAACCGTGCAATTCATAGCTAGCTGCTCTTCAGCCAACGCACCCTACCATGATCTCTGAATGGTTTCGACAGCAGTCAGCATAGCTTTCATGGTACTCAGTAGTAGCAATTAAATGCAGATTGTTAAAAATATGTATGTAAACCGCTGAATGTCTATCTCTTTTCTAACATTATTCGCATGTTCTGTAAACTATAACGGACATTCTTTCGTTTATGCTTTAAGTTCATTTTCGGCTGCCTGCGCTGCAGCCAGTGTTGCCATCTTTTCGCCAAAAAAACAGGACAGTTGACACCAAAAAAAGGACAAAAAAATGCCAAAATATTTTTAAAAAGGTCAAAAAAAACGGATAACATTTTTTCTATTTCTAAAGTATAGTTTTATTTTAATTTTCGTTTAAAAGGTATAGCACCTCATCAAAATTGGTATTTTCGTTGCTATATGTATTTTTTTGTGCCAATTTGGCGTACACAATTTTACGGTAGCCGCTTCGTTGTAGTCCAAACCTAATCCAAAGATAATATATTTAATTGTATGTAATTGTTAACTAGTAAAACCAACCTAATTGCCAAAATAGAATTTAACGTATCAATTTGCAGCTATTCCTTAATTTGGTTTTAACCAAATTGACTTGGCTGAACACCCTTTCCACCTCAGCATTTGACGACACGGCACGGCAATGACAGCAAAGTGATAACAAATGCACCCAGGTCCGAAAAGTTTTTGTTTCCTGCTGAGTGTGGTTCTGAACTTCAGTCCAGAAATATACGATACTTTCTTTATCTCTCCATTCTACAAGTTTTGTATTTAAACTGCACTTGCAGTATTTGTAAAATGCCTCATCAATATTATTGGGAACGCGGCGGATCCATTTTTTTTTTTTTTTAATGGGTCGTCTGACCGCGACACCCTAAATTTCAGTTTGTAAATTTCCTTTGACAATTTTGTTAAACTTTTGAAAACTTTAATGATCGATCGATAAATATATTTTCGATTACAGGACTACAGCGTTTGAAACAGGGATACATCGTAAAATATCTTGCAATAAAGCAATATTAAAGCGATGATATTGATTTACTTGACAAATTTTATAAACAACCTTTAACAATTAAAAAAGGATGAAAAAAGGCCAATATAATATAAAAAAGGCATTTTTTCCGGACAGGGGCTGTTTCTAAATTTTTGCGGCAGTTGCAATTTCAAAAAGGACAGATCTGTCCGGAAAAAGGCCAAGTTGGCAACACTGGCTGCAGCATACATTCGTTATGTATTTTTAGTCTCTAATAAACCTCTGAATCGAATAGGTTATGGGCCCAGGCAGCAAAAAGTAATAAGCTGTGCTGGTGATCGAAAAGATCACATGAGACTCGAATTGTTAGTTAAAGTGTGTGCTAACTAATTATTGCAAAATGAGTTCACAGTTTGCAATTGAAAAACTAGATAGTGAAAACTATAGTGCGTGGTCAGTGCAGATGAAAAGTCTGTTGATTCATTCTGACTTGTGGTCGGTGACATGTGGTCGGTTATTGAAAAATGAAACTGATACAGTAGAACAGAAAGCGTTGTTTGACAGCAAAGATGAGAAGGCTCTCGCCAGTATTTTGTTGTGTGTGAAAGCGTCACAGATAAACTGTATCAAGCACTGTGGAACCGGAAGAGAAGCGTGGATAAAGTTATCCGAGATCTACATGCCTTCCGGACCCGCGCGTAGAGTGCAGTTGTTTAAACAATTATTGTATATTAAAATGTCAGCTACAGACAGGGTTCGTGAACATTTGAATAATTTTTCTAATGTCGTAGAAAGATTAAATGAAATTCACGTAGAGTTGGCTGATGAAATGCTTGTATTACTAGCAAGTTTAAATGACGAATTGGAAAATTTCGTGGTTGCTATAGAAACAAGGGACACATTGCCTTCATTTAGCGCTCTAAAAATCAAATTATTGGAAGAAGAAGAGAGACGCAACATAGGCAAAGTGGATGAAAAAAGAGAGAGAAAAGTGTTTTCGTCGCGTCCAGCAAACGGTAAAAAGAACAAGCCAAAGAAAGACTTGAGAGATATTAAATGTTGGTTGTGTGGGCAAAGCGGGCATTTCGCGGTGAAGTGCGAATTGAGAGAGAAGAAGGTCGAGAAAGACAACGAAAAACCGATCGAAAAGAGCACTAAAAAGTGTCTTTTGGTGTTCTCTATTCCTGGAAAAATCAAATTAACAAAAAAAACAGTATTTGCAGCAAATGCAAATTTGAATCAATTTGTGAAATGGCATGATCGGTTCGGGCATCTAAATTTTGATAGCCTAAATAAAATGATTAAACAAGACATGGTTTATGGACTTCATGCTAGTGTGTGTAATACAAATGATTTTGTGTGCGAAACATGTGCAAAAAGCAAAATTTGCGTTAAGAAATTTCCCAAGGTGTCAGAAAATCGCTCAAAAGAATTACTGGACTTAGTCCATACAGACATTTGTGGTCCTATGCGTACGGTATCACAAGGTGGAGCGCGCTATTTTGCAACATTTATTGACGATAAATCGCGTTATATGTCGGTGTACATACTGAAAAATAAAAGTGATGTGTTTGAGAAATTCAAAGACTTTAAAATATTAGTTGAAACTCAAACTGGAAAACGCATAAAAGCCATAATGACGGCTGCGTATCTACGCAATAGGGCTGAAACTGCAGCTTTGTTGGGCAAAACTCCATATGAGGATTGGTATGGGAAAAAGCCGAGTGTATCGTATCTGAAAGTATTTGGTATGGAAGCTATTGTATTAAATAAAATGCATAAGAACAAGTTTTCAGCAAAAGGCGTGCAGCATATTCTGGTAGGTTACTCTGAAACTGCCAAAGCGTATCGTCTGTACAATCCTGTGAAGAGGAACATTGTGTTATCCCGAGATGTCGTGTTTTTAGAGCACAAGTTCAGGAAACAATTGGAACACGATCGAGGATCATCATGTGAGTCAGATGTGCTAATCCTTGAGCCAGGTGAAACACCTGATTGCGAACACAATGATGAAAGTCACGATCCTGATGAGCAGCAGCAAAGTCGAACTGTTGTTCAGGAGCAAAGTGGTGACGAAGAAGATGCTGAGGAGGAGCAAACTAATAGAAAAAGGGGTCCAGGGACGCCACGAATTGTTCGCACTGGGCGTTCAGGTCGTCCACGAAAAGAGTACAATGTGCTGAATGTACTAGATGCCCAAAATATTGTTGTTCCTACATGTGTTAGTGAGGCATTTCAGTCACAACAATCTGAAAACTGGAAATCGGCGATGCAGAAGGAGTATGACAACCTGGAAAGCATTAAGACGTGGAGTCTGGTCGATCTTCCTGCAGGCGAAAAAGTTATTGGTTGTAAATGGCTTTTTACCACCAAGCTGATGAGCGTGGCAACGTTTTAAAGCTAGATTGGTAGCGAAAGGATGCGGACAGCAATACGGAGTTAATTACATGGAAACTTTTTCTCCAGTTGCACGTTACTCCTCAATCAGATTAGTGATTGCGTTAGATGTATGTCTCTGCAGCATACCACAACAGCGAGCTACACGATGACGTTTATATGCGACAACCAGAGGGATTTATCGACGCTAATTATCCCAAGCGCGTACTGAAGCTAAAGAAATCGTTGTACGGCTTGAAACAGAGCGGTCGGGAGTTGAACCAAAAGCTAGAGAGCACTCTTTTGAAGATTGGTTTTGTCCCATGTGCTAGTGAGCCATGCATTTACACAATGAAAATCAACGGGTATTTAAATATTATTGTTATATATGTTGACGATTTTATACTTGCATGTACCAGAGAAGAAGACGTGGCCCACATAAAGCAGCTCATATCAAACAAACTTGATGTGGTCGACGGTGGTGAACTGCATCACTTTCTGGGGATGGAGATTGAGCGAGATGGCAAGACTGGTAGTCTCTCCATAGGCCATAAGCAGTACATTGAAGGCCTGTTGCATGATTACGGCATGCAAGACTGCAAGCCTATAATGACTCCGTTGGAAGCTGGTTTCCAGACGAAGTGCGATGATGTTGACTGCGGCCAGGTGGACAAAACGCGCTATCAAGCGCTCATTGGCTCGTTATTGTACTTGGCATTGACTACACGGCCAGATATAATACACTCTGTGGCTAAGCTAGCGCAGAGAAATGCAGATCCGCACAAGGAGCATGAGGTTGTAGCCAAGCGGGTATTGAGATATCTAAAAGGTACCTCAGATTTGAGACTACACTATAGCAAAACCGGTGTGCCTATCCACTGTTTTGTTGATGCAGACTGGGCTGGTGACAGCAACGATCGTAAGTCCTTTACGGGTTGGTCATTCTTGCTTGCTGGAGCGGCAGTCTCTTGGGAGTCAAAGAAGCAGAATTTGGTCGTCCTCAGTAGCACAGAGGCCGAATATGTGGCACTTTCTACAGCAGCTAAGGAGGCGGTATACGTTAGAAAGCTGATCAACGAGATGGAGCTCGGACCAATGGCAAAGTTGCTGATTTATAGCGATAATCAAAGCGCACAATGCCTTGCAAAAGACGCAAAATTTCATTCGCGTAGCAAGCATATAGAAATTAGGTACCATTTTGTAAGGGAAATGTACAAAAATAATGTAATCGATATAAAGTACATTCCCACTAATGAAATGATATCAGATGTATTAACGAAGAATTTATGTAAAGTTAAACATGAGAAATTTACTGAAATGTTAGGATTAAAATAATTCATTTTTGTAAATAGACATCGCGTTGAGAAGGAGTGTTAAAAATATGTATGTAAACACCGCTGAATGTCTATCTCTTTTCTAACATTATTCGCATGTTCTGTAAACTATAACGGACATTCTTTCGTTTATGCTTTAAGTTCATTTTCGGCTGCCTGCGCTGCAGCATACATTCGTTATGTATTTTTAGTCTCTAATAAACCTCTGAATCGAATACAGATTAATTATTATTATTATTATTATTTATTTATTTTTTTTTTATTTTTTTTTTTTTGAAAGGAAAAAGATTCGTGAATACTTTTACTTGCGAAACTACGTTCTAATCTGTTATAATTAGAGTTCGAAATCAAATGCTTGTAAAACGACCACCATCTATGCACCCTTAGAGTTAAATCTAGTTTTGTAAATTTGAAATTTGTAAGCGTATATGGTAACGGCAAAACTCCGACTACAAATTCCACGACTAATTCGTATGTCATATTTCAAATACTAGTCCATAATAACATGAACAAAACTTCAAAATAATATTGATCAATGTTTATATTACTTAATAATAATATTACTTAATAATATTAATTATAATTACTTATTACTTATAATATTACTTAATCGACGCTTTCCTTAAACAAGGAACATTGAACTCCAAAGTCAAAACAAAATGGAACAGACTCACCGGTTGAACTACTTATTCTTTCTGACGGAGAGCTACGGTACAGATGTTTACAGGTTTCTCTTTTGGACAAGCGAATGCGATATGCCCAACCTCGTCGCATTTGAAACACTTCACACTTCACGTCGATCGGTCTTCTGATCTATGCGTTGAACTTCCATAGTGGCCTTTTTCTTCACTTAGTGTCCTCTGCCGAGCACGACATTCGGCATATTTATGTCCAGACTTTCCACAATAATTGCATTTCACTTCAGAGAGATACTTCGCCTTTTTATACCCTGAACCCATTGAAAATGGGAATTCAGGGTATAATGGTTTTGTGAAAATGTATGTAACAGGCAGAAGGAGACGTCACATACCCCATAGAGTATATATATTCTTGATCAGCATAAAAAAATAAGTTGATCTAGCACTGTCCGTCTGTCCGTCTGTATGAACGTCGAGATTTCGGAAACTACAAAAGCTAGAGAGCTGAAATTTTACATGAATACTCGTATGTTAGTTACGCAGTACGAGTTTTGTCTTGTTTTTTCGATAACTCATCCCATTTCCAAATTATCGAAAATTCGTTTCCAATTTTTATGATTTTTGGGCATAGCTTCTACAACATTTTAGCTACAGACTTAATGATTAAATTAATTAATAATAATAAAATTAATATATTTAGATAGATATTATGGATACGCAGATTTTGTAATTTTCAGATTTTGAATGTCACGCCCCCTCCACCTTCCTGAAAAAACGCATTTCAAATACTAGAGGCAATTTGGCATATAAATAGATTTAGATACTCTTAATCTACTCTGCAAATTTCATGAAGATCGTCCATCTAGAAATGGAGTTATAAGCGTCCGAAGTTCAGCCCAACCCACCCCCAAGCCACGCCAGCAACTGCGCGGTTAGCAGAACGCGCGCTCATAAGTGCGAAAAGAAGAAGAGTATCACTTTTTGTTTGCAGGGTTCAGCGTATCTCGTAGTCGAGCCGTCTCGACTAGAGCCTTCTTACTTGTTATATTCTGTGCCTGTTGTGGGTGCGTTGTCATCTAGGTGCCGCTTCTTAAAAATGTGGGCTTGTAACTGCTGCTTGATTTCATTTCGGGTTTTAATATTGTTTGTGAAAACCAAGCGCGCCAATTTGTCGTCAATTTGTGCCATGTGGGCCAGAGCAAGTGAAACCGCAATTTCCTCCAGGTCAACCGATTTAAATTTTGCCATTAGCAAAGTGACAATTCGGCTGCCATACTCGGTGTAGCTTTCTCCAGGCTTTGGTCGCCCGTTTAGAATTTTTGTCAGTATGGCCAACAGAGCGTTGAATGAAGAGATCTTTAAATTGGGACCATGTGATTCCAGCGAAGCATATATGGGACAGCCATTGTGATGCACTTCCCTCTAGCACCTTACTAAGAGTTATCATCAGACTGCTACCTTCGGACATTTGGCCAGCAAAGATGAGATCCACTGTCGTACACCAAGCTGAGGCATCTGCACCAGCTCCCTCAGGATTAAATTTCGGCAGAGTTATATGGTTCCCCTTTTCAGTTGCCGATGCCCTTGGTGTCTCCATATTTTTGATGATCTCCAAAAGGTTGTTGTTTTGCATTTGTAGAGCTGCCAAATATGCATCGGTGATATTTGTAGGCAAAGCAGATCCCACTTCTAACGTCGCAGCGTCGTTACTTTCCTGAGACTGGTCCATCATATTGTCATACACAAACTTTTTTAGAGCGAAGTGAATTCCGACCGGCGCGTGTAATTGTCTGAATGCGACTGACTTTGCATTGCTTCTTGATCACGCATTGATCTACACATCTCTTAAATACGCAGGCCAGATAGCACTCAGCGGCAGCGTCGCCTCACTCGTACGGTATTTTGGTGCCAGTCATATTCTTCGCTGTAACACTAACCATACAACACATAGACTGGACAACTGGAACAAATGAATGTGCACACTTATTTTTTGACATTGGCTCCCCCTCAAATCGACAAAGAAGTTTGTTGTGGCCAACTGCATAAGTTTATAATTGCTTAGTAGTAATTGCTAAAATGGCAGAAAGCATTTTTACATAAACATAAAAACTATTAATTAATTTTAAAAATAAAATTCATGTTTTCGATCAAAAACAAGTAAGAAAGCTGTAGTCGAGACTGCTCGACTACGAAAGCCCTGAGCCCTTCTTCGAACGAATAATATTCCAAGAATAGTACTTCGTTTTGATTATCCACGCCTAAGGAACTATACATGCAAAAACACGACTACACACACACGCTGATCTACGCTTGTAAGCATGTATGTGTGTAAGCAATGCAGGCGGCTTGCTGTCTCGATGCCTTTGTTTCTGCGTCACATGGGTTTTGCTGCAAAAACTTTATTAATAATTATATAATAATTATTATAATTAATTAATTAATTAACTTAATTAATTTATTAATAATTCTGTTTCCAGATGGAAAATCATATTGATCTCTTCAGATTATGAATATGATATTCATATCTACATATATGCTAAACCAAATTGCATGTCTCTAGTATTTTAAATTATGATTCTAAGAAGATCGATCAAAAAGTTATATGTCTACGACCATTGGGGGCGTGGCAAATCGGACCTGAATATATAGTGTTTTTTTTTTTTTTTAATTGTGCTATATTTTGAACACTATTGACACTAGAGACTTGAAATTTGGCATGTATACTCGGGTTGACAACCCAAGATCAATAAGCTATGATAGATATATCTACGCCCACAGGGGCGTGGCAAACCGAAAAAGTTTATACCTCTTACAGTTTTAGAGCTAGAAGCTTGAAAATTTGATGGTTCAGTTACTAATATCCTCCTCTATCGATGACCCAAAAATAATTTTTCAGCCCCTTTGGGGGCGTGGCATATCGAAAAATACCCTGAAATTTTTGCATTTTTGGAATGTAAGCAACCAAATTTTGCAGGCATGTTAGCCTCGGCCCTTTCTAAGAATTCACAAAAAATTATGCGTCTACGCCCACTGGGGGCGTGGCAAATCGGCAAAGAAGTTTGTTGTGACCAACTGCAAATTCATGCATATAATAGCTTAGTAGCAATGCTAAGATGGCAGAAAGCATTTTAACATAAATATAATAATGAATTTAAAAAATAAAATTTATAAATTTTCGATTAATAAATAAAAAGTTTCCAGCGGGATTCGAACCCAGGTCTTTTGAAAATAACATGTAATCGTTAGCTAAACCTAAATAAATTCACAGCTGATCAGCTGACCAGCTGATCAGCAGCTTGTGATAAAACAAAACAATACAATCGCAATTCTTGCTATATGTATACACACTTGGATGTGTATACACATACAAACATCTGTGTACATATACATACATACATACATATATGCATGCATAGAAAAACTGCTTGCCACACAGCATGGCAAATCGGAAAGCATAAAGCAGCTTTAGTTTTTGCTTAAATGCACAATTCATATGCGTATGTTTATAAATTAATTGGCAATCAATTGGTAGTAAGCATTTTATAATAAATATACAAATTTAAAAAAAATTAAAAAATAAAAATTTTTGAAAAAAGTTTTCGGTGGGATTCGAACCCACGCACCTAAGTATAGCTTGCATAGCGCTTACCCCGAGCGTCACTGCCCTGATCTGAGCCGCATTAACTAAAACCAAATAAGGCATTGCTAGAGCGTCTCTGACAAAACTAAAATAACATTCGAAAAATTCCCAATTCAGTCACAATTCTTAGAATATTCTGGCATGCAAACTTTTGTATGCATACATAGAAAATTGTGTGTATACTCGTATAGTGTGTACATGTGTAAATCTGTATGTATGTACATATGTATGTATAGGAAAAACGTTTGTTGCTTGCCATGTACGTTTTCTAATTGCCGAAATATTTCGTTAATTAAATGTTTATTAAATAAATAAGATGCACATATGGGAACAAAGTATTTCGCAGTTAGCGCCTAACTGCAACGTTCTTACTTGTTTTCTTAACAGATAGTCTGACTTCTGTTGATGTGGCATGTATGATGTCAATCGGTCTTTCGTTTGTAACTGAGTAGATTAACTTGTTGTATTCTACTGTTGATCTCAATATTAGTTCATAGCTTCGCTGGCTATTCCATCTAGTTTTAGACTTCGGGCAATGTCAGCAAGGTTACTATGGAATCGTTCTATATGTCCGTTGGAAGTGCTGTGAAGAGATGGTGCATTTACAATGTCTATATTGTAGTTGTTTTTTTAGGAATGATCTGATCATTTCTAAGTTGAATGCAGCGTCTGCAATTATGAGTGGTTTTAGTGTTTTAATTAACGAATTTTTGTCAGTGAGTTGATCAGATGGTGAATTTTGTTTACCAAATAACATGATTTTAAGTTGTAGAAGATAGTGTGGTTCTTCTAAGATAATTTGATTCTTGAAGCAATTTACCGGTATGTCAGTCATGTCGCCCGTGTAGGTCAGTGACAATTCGTTGTGAATTGTTGCAGCGTCTAATTGAGATTCCCTTTGTAAGGTGTTTAAATTTTGCCTAGAAAAGCGTCAGCCACGAAGTTTTCTTTTCCTGGTTTATACAATACTGTTGCTTTGTGTTCGGCATTTGTGTTTCTTTTGAAAACTGCAAGAGTTAGCTGATGGTGGTCAGTGAAGATTTTTATTTCTTTGGCACCTTATACATAGGTAGTTACGTAGTTTTCCTAACGCCCATACAATGGCTAACAATTCTCTCTCATCTGTAGCGTAGTGTGACTCGCTAGTTTTGAGAGTTCTTGAAATCATTGTTATTCGTCTTTAGCTGTTATTGGTTTTCCTTGTGAGACTCTCATATTAGCATCACACAGGCTTTTTAGTATCGTGTCAGTATGTTTCACATGGTCGAACTCGTTTTCTGAGAAAACTATCACGTCGCCTACATATATGTGTTTTCCCTATTTGTTCTCTTAGGATGTCATCTATGGCCCTTTGAAAAAAGCTTGATGCGTTTTTAAGTCGAAAGACAAACGGCTAAATTCGTATTTGCCGCCATTCATTGACAACGACGTTTTTTCGCGGTCTTGTTCCGCAAGGAAAATCTGGTGGTAACCTAACTTTAAGTCCGAGGTTGTAAAACATGTTGCATGCCCTAGGTTCCCTAGAATTATAGGGATGCTAGACATTGGGTATCGGTTGGCAATAGTTCGCTCATTTAGCTTCGATTACAAGGCGCTTGTTCTTGCTGCCGTTGGCATCTGTTCCTTTTCCCAAGCATCTCTTCCTTTTCCCATTTTTGAGTAAACATTTAATGTCTTTGTTTACAAAGTCCGATACGCCCATTGGCAGTGGGTACCATTTGGAGTAGACTGGCTCATTGTCCACAGTTCTCACTGTGGCTACAACGGAGGTATTAAAGGGTCGAGAACGCCTTTTACCTGTTTAGTACCATATCTTTTAACTCTATTTTTATTGAGTTTGGTACAACTATGTCATCTAAATTGATGAAATTGACGTTTAAGCACTCATGGAACTCAATCCTTTCCTGTTTGCCTAAGTAATTTAGCTTGATATCCCGAAGGTTCATCATAACTCCCGCCTGCGTTGTCAGGTCGCATTCTATAATTGCGTCGAACGAGGTGAGCGTGTCTAACAGGAAGAAAGGGTCAAAAAATGCTTACTAAACATTTGTTTTTATACCCTGAACCCATTGAATATGGGAAAGTAAATATATTCTTGATCAGCATAAAAAAATAAGTTGATCTAGCCCTGTCCGTCTGTTCGTCCGAATGAACGTCGAGATTTCGGAAACTACAAAATTCTACGTTGAATGTTATACGCGGGAGTTGGATCTGGGCAGTACCCGGACCGCGACTTCGCATTACCCGGCCGCCGCCCGCTACATACATATGTGTCTGGGGCTGAAATTCCACATTAACACTCGTATGTTAGTTACAGAGTACGAGTTTTTGTTTTTTCAATAACTCATCCCATTTTCAAATTATCAATAAAAAATTCGATCGAAAATTGGATTACATTTTTTTTAGGTTTTTTGGGCATAACTTCTACAGCGTTTTAGCTAAACAAATTTGTCTATTTAGATAGATATTATGGATACGCAGATTACGTAATTTTCAGATTTTGGATGCCACCAATTTGAAAAAAAAACGCATTTCAAATACTACAGACTTGCAATTTTGCGAATTGATACATTAATGCTCTTAATCTACTCTGAATATTTCATGAAGATTGTTCATTTAGAAATGGAGTTATAAGCGTCAAAAATTCAGCCCAACCCACCCCCAAGCCACGGCAGCAACTGCGCAGTTAGCAGAGCACGCGCTCATACGTGCGTAAAGAAGAAGAGTATCACCTTTTTTGCATGGTTCAGGGTATCTCATAGTCGAGCTGTCTCGTTGAGCTATCGAAAAAACAAAATAATATCGTACTGAATTTTCAGCTCTCTAGCTTTTACATTTTCTGAAATCTCGACGTTCATACGTCCGTATGACGGCTCTATCAACTTATTTTTTGTGCTGATCAGAAATATTGATCCGCTTAAATCGCCTTTGGGTTCTTCAACAGTTTCCACTGTGCCTTCAACCTCAAATAGTGGAGGACTTATAACTTTAATACCTTTATGCTTTCAGACTCGTTTCTCAAGATTTGCGAAGAATAATAATACAAATAAAGAAATAATAATACAACTAATTTAGATTTTGTTTAATCATATTAAGTTGAATCATATTTACTTTCGCCTTAAGATCTCTATGAATTAATCTTTCATAGTTAGATTTGCCTTTCCCATTGAGCCAAACATCATACAATTCAGCGTTTAGAACCTCGTCGTCACGTGCAAAAAATTAATTGTGCGCAAAAGTGCATATTGAGACAAAGTGCATTGAAATCACAATTAATGACTCTACGATATTTAGTTGGAGTTGCACTTATAGGTCCTTATGTCTGTTTTATGTCATTCTCAAAATGGAATTCTTTTATAAGAAATGGCATTTGAAAACATTTGCTAGCTTTACAAAATATAAATAGAACAAGCACAAACATAACAAGTAAGAAAGCTCTAGCTAAACTGAAAAAAGCATCCTCAAAAACGTTAAAAAAAAAATATAAAAAAAAAGTAAGAAAACTGTAGTCGAGACTGCTCGACTACGAAATCCCCTGAGCCCTTCTTCGAACGAATAATATTCCAAGAATGCTTCGTTTCGATTCTCCACGCGTAAGAAACTATACATGCAAAAACACGAGCACACACGCTAATCTATGCTTGTACGCCTGTATGTGTGTAAGCATTGCAGGCGTTTTGCTGTCTCCCTGCTTCGCTGCGTGGGGTTTGCTGCCATAACTTAATTGATTAATAATTCTGTTTAGACGGACAATAAAATCTTTCATATCTATATGCCAAACCAAACGGTCTTTAGTATTTGAAATACATTTTTTACGCAGGCTGCTTTGTCAACATCCCATAACTTAATATTTTAGAGCTAAATCATCGTCTGCTTCGAAAAATAAAAATAACAAATGAGAACGTTGCAGTTGGGTGCAACCAAATGCGCGAAACGTCGCAGACCCCATAAAATATATGTGTTCTTGATCAGCTCTAAAAATAAGTTGATCTAGCCCTATCCGTCTGTCCGTCCATCCGTCCATCCGTCCATCCGTCCGTCCGTATGAACGTCGAACGACACGCTCACGTCTAACAGGAAGAAAGGGTCAAAAATGCTTACTAAACATTTGTTTTTATACCCTGAACTAGAGGTGCCAAACTATAGATGGTGGGCGCCATCGATTGTGTACGATAGTAATTTTTCAAACCTCGATGGTGGTCGATAGTATCGTCGATAGTGATCGATAGTCGCAATAAGAAAACAGTGATTGAAAATCATTGAAATTTGTAAGAAATAACAAATCATTTGAATTTTAATTCATAAGCGACACTTTAAAACTATATATTTTATTTTATAATATTAATTTTATATTATAGCGAAAGATTTTTGTTTAAAAATAGCAAAACGTTCACATTGTCTTCAACACAGGGTCTTCAACATGAGTCGAATTGCCCAAATTGACCAACTCATTTTCAAAGATACTTAATGCTTGTTCAGCATTTGCGTTGGATTTAAACCCATATTGTTTGAAGCGTGAATCCAAAATCGTAGCCATCCTTGTTAACGTGCGTAGCTCATATATAGATAGTCGTTTTTAATCGACTCCAACATAGCATCTTTCATATACAGGGGTGGTCAAAAGAATTTACACAACACAATATTTTTAGCTTCTGCAACTTTGAAAGCATTTTTTCGTTGTTTTTGCTACTCAAACGCACAAGTAACGGGTTTTTCGTATTCTATGATCTATTCTGAAGCAAACAAAAAAAGAATTAACAAAAATAACAGTAAAATGCCAAAAATAGAGGCATTTGAACTGATGCCTATGCGTTTGCAAAACTATTTACACACATTTTTGATGCGTCAAAAGTATTTACACAAGGGAAATAAGCGATTTTTTTTGTGACTTGGTTTGACTTTTGAGACTTTTTTTTTTTAATTTGTAATATTAATAACTAATATTCCGTGATTCCACCTTTGGCATCAATAACTGCCTGTAATCTGTAAAGATGTGTGTGTAAGCAGGCACAAGCCAGCAGTGCACAAAAATTGAAATTTGTCCACGAGTCACGATTCGCGATGATCCCATTTTCCCTTCTGAGCAGTGTTGCCATCTTTTCGCCGAAAAAACGGGACAGTTGACATGACAAAAAAAGAGGAAAAAAGAGGGACAAAATATTTTTGAAAAGGTAAAAAAAAACGGATATCATTATTTTCTATTTTTATACCCTGAACCCATTGAAAATGGGAAATCAGGGTATAATGGTTTTGTTAAAAGTATGTAACAGGCAGAAGGAGGCGTGTCAGACCCCATAAAGTATATATATTCTTGATCAGGGTGACGAGAAAAGTTGATCTAGCCCTGTCCGTCTGTCCGTCCGTCCGTCTGTCCGTCCGTCCGTCCGTATGAACGTCGAGATTTTGGAAACTACAAAAGCTAGAGAGCTGAAACTTCACATGAACACTCGTATGTAGTTACGCAGTACGAATTTATTTTGTTTTTTCGATAACTCATCCCATTTCCAAATTATCGATAAAAATCGATAATTCGTTTACATTTTTTAGGTTTTTTGAGCATAACTTCTACATCGTTTTATTTATTTTAGTGTGTTGGGCCCTGCAATTGCTACAGGCAGCAAAAGTTTCGCACACAGTCACATAAATGCTCATACATGTAGCAAGACACAGTAAATGTGTGTGTGCATGGTCATCGCGAAAAAGTAATGCCTATGCACATCAGCGCTTTCATACCCTTCCCAAAAAATCTTTACGAAAACACTAAAATTTTGCATGAGCATGGCAAAGCCGTTTAAGAGTTCGGCATACTCTTACTAAGAATGGCAGACGGGATCGTCGCGAATTGCCACTCGCGAACAAATTTCAATTTGGTGGGCAACTGGCTTGTGCTCGCATAGAGTGAGATAGAGAGAGAAAAAAGAGAGAGGGAGAGTAAAGTAAAATTGCGCATAGAAAGTGCTCATATGAAAATATGACCATCCCGATCGACCGCTGGCAGCGCAATGACTTTGTCGTTTCATATTTTGACTGCCCGAGCTCGAATTGCCCAAACCGAAGAAATACGAAGTTGTGCGGCAATTCGTTCATATTTTTGTGCGTGAAAAAAGTTTGTTCTAGTTGTCCAGTCTATGTGTTGTATGGTTAGTGTGACTATGGTTAGTGGCAATATTAAAGCGATGATATCGATTTATTTGACAAATTTTATAAACATCCTTTAACAATTAAAAAAGGATGAAAAATGTCAAAATAAGATTTTAAAAAAAGGCATTTTTTCCGGACAGGGACTGTTTCTAAATTTTTGCGGCAGTTGTAATTTCAAAAAGGACAGATCTGTCCGGAAAAAGGCCAACTGGTAAAGTTTTCCAAAACAGCACATTTTTGTGAAAAATTCTCAACTTGTGAATAGAGTTACAAGACAAATACAGCACCAATTTTTTATATGTTGGTTGCGATTTAAAGATTTATTTATTTCTAATAATATAAAAAAGATTATGTTGTTACGATTTGTCATTAAAAAGCTAAGTTAAATTTAGTGAACCTCTTAATTTTACACTATTTTTCATCTTTGATGGACTGCATCTTCTGAGTCCCGCCGAGTCCCAGGTAGCGATTATTCACACGTGCCACTAACCATACTATATGGTTAGTGGTAGGGCTCAACATTTGCAGTTTGTTCTCTTGCTACCTGCGCGATTCAGTAGCTTGTCTATTTTGTATGGTTTGAATTGTAGAGTGACTGTCAAATGAGCCTCTACGACTTGTAGCAGTCATTTTGACAATAATGAGTACATGGTGTATTCTGACATTGTCAATACATATGAATTTCCAGATCCACTTAAATTTTATAATTTATAACCCGTTCAAAAATGTTTTGGGATCTATGTTACTAAATTAGTTATAGTAATTTTTATTTATTAAACATGCAGAGCGCTCGCTTATACGTTCGTAAAGAAGAAGAGTATCACTTTTTTGCAGGGTTCAGGGTATCTCGTAGTCGAGCCGTCTCGACTAGAGCCTTCTTACTTGTTGAACTTGCGTTGTCCCCGCGAGTATACATTACAAATTGCAACTCTCTAGCTCATCAGCTAGTATAATTACTTGCATGCGGGTGCAAGAATTTTCCAATTTGCCACTCCCCTAGTGGACGGATTGGGAAGATTTTCAATTCAAAATTTCTCTAGCGCCGAAGATATTGCGTTCATACGGACAGACGGACAGACAGCAAGACGGATATTGCACAAAACCAATAGACTCTTTTTCCCTTTTTGGGAACAGAGTCTAAAAATGGAAGTAAGAGACATAATTGTACTGTTAAATTAGTATTTGGCAGTTGCAAACATTGTTGCCTTTAAATATTCATTGTCATTATAGTTTTCACATGTACAAGTAAAATTGAATGCATTCCATTTATTCAGTTAGAATACATAATTTCCATGGTGTAACATATAAAAATATTCCACTTACCTTCTATTCGAAGCTCAAAAGCTTTGGAATTAATCAATTGGTTAAATTTAACAGGATTTATTTGGAGATGATTGTCAAATTGTGTTTTTGGTTTGATTTTATTTTGTTTTGTTTGTGTGCGTTGTGTGTGTATTTTATGAGACAATTAGAAGAACTTATCAATACAAGCACTTCAGACTTTTTAATGTTTTATTTATTTGCTTATTTATTGCTAATTTATTAGAAAATTCATGTTTTTCGTTTGTAGCTGCGTTCTTGATTTTTGTATTATATAATAAAATGAAACTGTTAAATACAACGAGCGCATGAACGAGTGAAGATTTAATATTGGAAGCTACAAAAAAACAACAAGAAAGAACGTTGTAGTTAGGTTCAACTAACTGCGAGATACTCTGTTCCAATAGGTGCATTTTATTTTTTTAATAAACTATGTAAATATTTCGGCAATTAGCAAACGTACATGGCTAGCAACAATCGATTTATGCTATGCTTACATACAGAGGCTGCACGCTATAGTATTTTAAGAATTGCAACTGAACTGTGAGTTTGTAGCAGTGAACTTATTTAGGTTTAGCCGTCTGTCCGTCCGTATGAATGTCGAGATTTCGGAAACTACAAAAGCTGGAGAGCTGAAATATTACATGAATATTCGTATGTATGTTAGTTACGCAGTACGAGTTTGTTTTTTTTTTTTTTTTTCGATAACTCATCCCATTTCCAAATTATCGATAAAAAAAAAGAAAAGAAAATTCGTTTCCAAATAAAAAGGCTCTAGTCGAGACTGCTCGACTATGAAATACTTTGAACCCTGCAAATAAACTAACACTCTTCTTCTTTACGCACGTATATGCGCGCGCTTTACTAACCATCCGGTTGCAGCCGTGATTTTGAGGTGGGTTGTACGTTTATAACTCCATTCCTAGATAAACAATCTTCACGATATTTTCGGAATATATCAATATACATAAAATATATTTGAAAGGTTTTTGTTTTAATTGGGGCGAAGGGGGCGTGATATCCAAATGCGTGGCATCGATAATTTGGAAATGGGATGTGTTATTAAAAAAAACAAAATAAACTCGTACCGCGTAATTAACATACGAGTATTCATGTTTATCTCATTCAATTTCAGCAATTTGAGAAAAAAAAAAATAACAGAAACCTCGACCAGAGCCGCAATCAAGGCCAACGCTGGCATCATTATCAGTTTCAGTTTCAGTTGCTTCGGCTTCAGCAGCGGCTTTGGCTTTGGCTTCGTGCTGATTATCAGCATGTGCACTGGCTGGCCGACAACGACAACGACAACGTCGTCGCCGCATGTGCTTTTGCCCTCGATCCATAGATCAAGATCATAAATAGCAATAAGCCAAGCCAGACAATGTCTGCTAACTGTTTCAGGCAATCAAACAATCCATCTAGCCGCGATGCTGCGCCAACTGCAGCTGCTGCGCTGTTGACGCCGACAGCATTTTGCGAGCCGCGCGCTGTCCATTTGGAAAGTTCATTCAGTTGCGCTTCAGTTTTTCCTTTATTTCTATTTTTATTTATTATCATTTTGTTTTTCTTCCCTGTTGTTGTTGTTGTTGTTATTGTTTTTTTTTTTCTCGAAAACTAGATAATTGTAGCGTTCTGCCGCTGATGCTGACGCTGACGCTACTTTTTTGCGCTGGAACAGCTGGAGCAGCAAATCAAATTATTTTTTTGTGCTGATCAAGATTATATACACTTTGTGGGGTCTGCTACGACTCCTTCTGCCTGTTACATACATTTTCACAAAACCATTATACCCTGAATTCCCATTTTCAGGATATAAAATAAATAGAAAACAAAGTATTTAATATGTAAAAAAATCAACAAAAACAAATAATAACAGTGCACTATGGGTAAAAAGCCCGATTTTTTGGCATAAATTGTCCCTGAAGAGATAGAAGCTTGAAATTTTGCACACATATTAGTATGAGTTTTTTAGAATTTCGAATTTTTTTTTCCAAAATTGAACCACGCCCACATCCCCTCCCCCTTCATTCACTTACTTTTTTCTACGTTTTTTGGGCATAACTTCTACACCGTTTTAGCTAAAGACTTAAATTTTATATATTTAGATAGATATTATGGTAACGCAGATTTTGTATTTTAGATTTTGGATGCCACGCCCCCTCCGCCCCCAATTTGAAAAAAACGCATTTCAAATACTAGAGACTTGTAATTTGACACATAGGTACATTTAGTTACTCTTAATCTACTCTGAAAATTTCATGAAGATCTTCCTTCTAGAAATGAAGTTATCAGCGTCCAAAGTTCAGCCCAAAGTATAGTCCAACCCACCCCTAAGCCACGGCTGCAGCAGCCCGGTTAGCAGAGCGCGTGGTCATACGTTCGTAAAGAAGAAGAGTATTTTTTTGGTCAATTAATTTAAGTTGATCTTTAGATATGTTGTCTTTGCTTATTTTGTTTGACCATATAATCTTTTATTGCCCTATATTGTCGCTTGTTGCTGTTCCACAATCCAAGCAGCACGGAATTGCTGAACTCATGTGCAACTGCAACATGTCGATTATTTTGTAAAGGGGCAAAAATGGGCAAGATGTCTTTTTAATATTGGATTTAGCAAACATTAGTACACAATTTGTCATTTCAACATTTCAAATGCATTCGACAGGTCACAAGTTATGTCTAACGAAACGCACATGTAAATATTAGTTTTGATCTAAAAATACACACAGCAACACATTGCAAAATTGAACAATAAATCACAGAACTACAAAATAAATTGCAAAGGTCTTATTCAAAATACCTTCTTGAACGTTTTCCATAACAAAACTTTTTCACTACTTCAAACTGAAAAGATTTATTCACTTTGAAAGTTGAGAATGATTTCCCGCGCTTTTTTCGATTTTACATGCAAGCCTGCATCAGCTGACTTTGACGAAGCTCAAAACATAAACAGCAGTCTTGAAAATTTTATAAAAATTATTTTTACATCTACTGGGGTATTATAAATGAGAAAAGCAAAACAGTTGGCGGATACTGAAAAAAAAAATTGGATTTATGCCAAAAAATCGGGCTTTTTACCCATAGTGCAGTGTCAATAATGTGTTGGCACACTTTGTTTTGTACATCTGATTTGCTCTCGCTCTAAGAAGTAACAACCACTTTCTGTTCATATTCGAATATTTTAAAATAAGCCTGGAAAGCGATTAAGATTGACAGACTGCATCTGACTTATTATTTTTAGTGGCATATACGAGTATACATATTATTAAGAATCTGACTCATAGAGCATGACGATGATGCTATTAAGAACCGTTTTCAAATTAATATAATTTTCCAAAACCTGTGAAAGTTTCGATAGATTATAAATGGTTTTTGATTAAGTTTCATTATAATAAAGATTACAAAACAATTCTATCAAGTTATGGTCATGAACAAAGTATGAGGCAGTTGGTATGAGCCGATAATATATACAGACTTTTTAACATGATTTGATAAGGCGCATTACATCGTATTTGTTGTATAAATAATTATAGAAATTTTGAAAGCAAGCAGGGCTGAAGTGTATTTACATTTATGTCAACGGTAGATCCTTATTAAAAAGCATTCTACCTACCGATTATGTGTTATAAAATAATTGTGAAACTAAAGCCAGCGTATAAACAAGAAGAGGTAGTTAGAGGAGCTCAAGACGGAAGAGCTACGAAAGTAGATGGCTTGATTATTGTTGTTATGCTTGAAAACAAAATGTTGCTCAGCTGAACTTGGGAGATGTTTCAGAATTTAGTTAGTTAGAATGAATGAAGCATGGAACATGACACAAAATAATGCCACAACTTTTGGGATAGTAAAAGATTGTTTGTTTTCGGATTGTAAGGGTTTAAGGTACAGGACTGTACGCATGGGCTATTACGATAGCTAAAAAAGTATTTTTTATTGAAAGTGAGAACAAAAACAAAAACAATAAAAAGTCCAAAATCAATTTAAAGGAACTTTTATTTGCATTACTAATATTAGATAAAAAACAAGTAAGAAAGCTGTAGTCGAGACTGCTCGACTACGAAATCCTCTGAGCCCTTCTTCGAACGAATCCTATTCCAAGAATGCTTCGTTTCGATTCTCCACGCGGAAGAAACTATGCATGCAAAAACATGAGCACACACACACGCTGATCTACGCTTGTAGGCATGTATGTATGTGTGTAAGTTTTGCAGGCGGCTTGCTGTTCTCTGCCTTGCTTGCTGCACCACATGGGTTTTGCTGCGAAAACTTTATTGATTAATAATTCTGTTGCTAGACGGACAATCGTATTCATTTCTTCAGATTATGAATATGATATTCATAACAAAACCATTATACCCTGATTTCCATTTCAGGTTATAAAAAGATTTGCATAGAATGGTAATTGAAAAGTAAAAGGTTGTATAGAAATGGAAATACCCGTATACACATAGCAAGTATCTACATGTTTATCTATGTATCTAGATATGTAGTAAGTTATAATTATAAAAAAATCGCTCACATTTTGTAAATGAAAACTTTTATGACATTTTGCGAAGAGAGCGCAGTCTCAGTTCCAACTGGTTTAAATTAAGTCGAATTTAGTTGAGTTGAATTGAGTTGAGTTATGTCGAGATTCGAAGCTGAAGCCAGAATTGGTTGAGTTGAGTTGTGCAAGCAAGCAATGCTTGGTTGGTGGTTCTTATAGGTAGTTAGTAGGTTGCTTGGTTAGTTGGTTTGTTTGTGGTGGTGGTAGTGGTGGTCGGAAGTTCGCATTGGTGGTGGTCGGTGTTAGTGGTTAGTGATGATGAGAGCGATAAGTGGTTACGTTAGCGGTGAGCAGTGGGAGGTGAGTGGTTGTGAGTGCAGTATTGGCAAATTTTATACAAAAGCAACTATATATTGTTTATTTTTGTTTATTGTCATTTTTGTTCTTTTGCATGTCTTTTGAAAGTTGTTGCTGCTGCTGCTGTTTCTTGTTGTTGTTGTTGTTGATGCCAACCTCACTCTAAATGCTATAGTGGTTCGCTGATATCATGTAAATAGTAACCCTAACATTATATAGAAAGATTGTTACTCTCTACATCTCTTTCCCTCTCACACACACTCTTTCTCTCTTTTTTTCTTCTACCTCTCCCTCGTTCTCTATCCGTCTTTAATCGATTGATTTTCCATGCGATGCTGTCTTTAGCTTAACTTTATGCATAGCAAGCACGCTATGTCCCAGTCGCGGCGAAAAGTTAAAATAAAAACAGTTAAGGAGGCTCTACGACTAGGCGATACCCTGTACCCTGCAAAAAAATACTAATAGTCTTCTTTACGCACATATAAGCGCTCGCTCTGCCAACTGCGCAGGTGCTACCGTTGCTTGCGGTAGGGTTGAGCTGAAATTTAGACGCTTATAGCTCCATTTCTGTATGGACGATCTTCATGAAACTTTCGGAATATATTAATAACATCCAACTATGTCTATTTGCCAAATTGCAAGTCTCTAATATTTAAAATTCGTTTTTTTTTTAATTGTATGCGAAGGAGCGTGGCATCAAAAATCTCAAAATTACAGAATTTACGTATCTATAATATCTATATAAATATTTTAATATTTTAAGTCTCTAAAATCGTTAAAAAATAAAATAAAATAAAAGAATTTATATCGATAATTTATATTTATATATATATATATATATGAGTTATCAAAAAAAAAATTAATAAATAAAATAAACTCGTACAGTGTAACTAACATACAAGTATTCATGTACATAAATTTCAGCTTTCTAGCTTTTGTAGTTTCCGAAATCTCGACGTTCATACGGGCTATATCAACTTTTTTTTTTGTGCTGATTAAGAATATAAATACTTTACGGGGCTTGCAACGTCTCCTTGTGCCTGTTACATACATTTTCACAAAACCATTATACCCTGAATTTCCTATTTTCATTCGGTTCAGGGTATACAAAAAAACACGAAGAAGAGGAAGGGAAGTGAGAGTGCCAGTGACACAAAGTTTTTGTTTGTTGTTGTATGGCTGCCCAACAGCAACAGCAGATGGAACAGGGTGCAAAGCGCGTGCGACGTCAACGTTGATGACGCAGACAACGTCAGCAACAGCAACGGTAGGTGGTTGAAGTTAAAGGCGCAACGTAGCGAAAAATATAAATAAAAGAGAAAAACGAGAAATGAAAACCGAAAAAACAACCCTCCGCGTC